>JBBCBC010000043.1:3777581-3996051 GCA_037126765.1 Stenogyne calaminthoides | reverse complement strand
TTTGCTGACATTTGACTACATACATCTATGTGAACGATCTCTAACACTTCTTTAGCCCCATTCCCTTGGCTCCAATGCCATCTTGGTCATATCACCCTCCAAACATGATTCGCAGTTGGAATCGATTCAACTTGGAGACGCCCAAAGGAACCATCTTTCACCAACCTTTGGATCCTCTTTGATTTATATGACCTAATCTTAGATGCCAAAGAAGTGTCTCGCTCACGCCCCGATGAACGCTTTTTTTCTCTAAACAGATTGATGTGTTATAGGATACATTTCGTGAGTGGTGTGCATGCTTAATTGTATAGAGATTTTCCATCAATGTCCTCAGAATAGATACACTCATCATTTCAAAATGATGTCATTCTTATTAGAAGAAACTTAGTGTCCTTTAATCGAATTTTAGAAACCGAAAGTGAATTCTTTCTAAAACGGGAACATAAAGATAATCTCAAAAAAAAACTTTATCTTCAAAAGATAGGTGCACTTCTCCCATCGCTTAATCAAGCTACTCATGTAGCATTGCAATGTCTCTGCTACTTGCGTAGTATTGCAATAATCGTTACTACCGTAGCATTACAATATCGCCACTTACGAAGTAGCATTGCAATGTCTTCTACTTTCGTGAATTTTACCCGAAGTGATGAGGATCTCACTCCCACTATGTTGCGGATCATTTAGAACCCGTGAAGCCAACATGATTAGTGGATCTCGTATCAACCACCCACGAATGAGAAGTATCTGCCGCTAAACAAGTTTCAACAACTAGTGTATGAGAATTACCTTTCTTTCCGTCCCTTTTGGGGTTGAACAGTAAGACCTCCATTGTCCTCTCTCACCGCAGCCTTAAGCACTTCCTCTTTGGATTTTCCTTGACACAACAAGCATTCTCATCTTACCATTGCCTTGGCAACAGTTGAGTTTTATTGCTTATGGCCTTTGGTCCTCTTCTTTATCTTGCCTACCCTTGGCCTAGAAGATGAAGACGGACCACTTGCCGTCAAAGCTTGAGTTTGGTGCCTTATCATCATTTCTGCCGAGTCCAAAAGTTTGCAACAAATTAGTAATGCGAGGCCAAAATGCTCAAAAACCTTTCAAGCAGAGAGAATGAAGTACCAAATTCATCCGAGTCTCCGGATCATAATCTGCACTCGAATCTCAAGTTTGTTCGGATGGGCCATCTATTTTGAGGACGTAATCCCTCACGGGTTTTTCCTCCACCATTTTCAAATTTACATCTCTCGCAAGGTGATCTGACGAGTCCCGCATATTTTGACTCGTCAGTTGGCTCATCTGATTCTTGTGTGTCAAAATCCACTTGTGCTTTTGTGCGGTTAGGACAATTATAATTTTCCAATCAATATAGTTTCCATACATATTGTATTGACTTTAAGTATAATAACAGTGGATTAAAAGGTAACGACATGCTGAACTAAAATAAATAACTATATGCAATAGCACAAGTATATCACAAGGTTCGATCACATTTCATCATATTTAAAATCTCGAAAAAATATGAACATGCATCAGCCAACATCTCAAAACAGTTTAAATAAGCCACGTTGGGTGGGTCATTATTTAAACACATTCAAGCGGGTTACAAACAAGAACAAGTTACAAACCCTTAATATCCAGATTAATAGTTGGCTCCCACTTGACCAATATAAAATTGACAGGGACTTCGGAGAAGTATATGCATATCAATTTTATACCTAAGTAATAACCATGATTAAATACAGGATTACTATTTCGCTTTGATCGAGCCTCGTTGGGAGGGTCATCGTCGCCACTAGTAATAACCCACAATCATCCGTTTGGAATTCATTCATGTGAAACCTATCTTTTGACCGTCCCGTTGGGGAAATTTCTCCAAAAGAATTCACAAATAAATAAATCATGGAGGTCAAAATTAATTCAATTTTATTATCCGGAATAAAATTGTCAATTAATTATTTAAAACATACTTAGTAATTTTGAAGTTGAGATTTTTTCATTTGGCAACCCTCATGCACACACATTTAAACAAATTAAATAAAGCATAAGATAGCACAAATAAATCAAGCAAAACAAAAAAAATAAACATATTGGGCACAAATTATCCAACTATCATGGTTTGATTTTTCTTGACTTGATCTTGAAGAAACACGTCTCGAATTTCTCCCACTCGTTCGTCTCGAAAAAATTGCTTCGTCTCGAACCGCCATGCCAAGCAGCTCGCAGCCGGGATGCACGCCCGCATCCGGCCGGCCACTTGGCCTGGGACAGCCTAGGCAGCCTCGGCACCGCCTGGCAGGCCACGCCCGCCAGCGCCTCGGCACGCCTCGGCAGGAGTCGGCAGTCCTCGGCAGGCGACGCGCGCGTCCGCGCTCATCCGCGCGCGCGCGCTCGCCCGCCTCCGCCTCGCCCGCGACATCGGCCTCGCCCGCGTCTCCGCGCGCGCCCGTGCGCGCGCCCGCGGCGTCCGCCCGGCCTGGAGCACGCACCGCCCGTGCGCCGGCCTGCATCCTCGCGCGCGCTCGGCCCGCCCGGCCTCGCCCTGCGCCCATGCGTGCCAGCGCGCGCCCGCGCCGCCTACGCCTGGTTCTGGATTTCGTCCTTTAATTCTTCATCTCTTCGTTCCCGATCCGGTTACAATTTATTTACAAAAAATAAATAAACCTAGATCTAGACTAGTCTATTACATTGATCAAATCAAACAAATCCTAGTCTACTCGTGGATTTTCTCACGAGGCAAAACAAATCCGAACGAATCGAATTAAAAACCACAGTTTATATGCATGCAAAATAAAACATTAAAATCCATGACAATTGGATACCTGCAAAACAGATCTAACAGTTCTACTATCCAATTTCAAATTTAATGTCTACGAATTAAATTACAATTTAAAAAATTGAGAGTCTAAACAAAGGCTCGATACTCGCTTGTTGGGGAATGATTTGCACAGATCTATTCGGGGTGAATATTTAAATACAAATTTAATTCATTAATTATTACTAGCATGAATTAATCCTATATTAATTCAAATAATAATTGCAACAACATATCATGCATATAAAAAGCCACGTAAAACCTACGCATGCGGAATCTACGGGTTTACGTGAACGTACCTCTCGGGATGGCAGTGTCTTCGGTCGGACGGACTAACCAAAAGGACTTCCCAAGTATTCCCTTAGCCCTTGCTCGACAATCCGGTGGAAGGATACTCGCGAACAATTAACAAAAGGAAAAAATAAACTTTGTTGCACCACTTTTGTGGATTTGCTAATATTTCCAGCACATGGAATTGTCTTTGGGAATGAACTAATCATCCCCTATTTATAGGAGAGGAGGGGCACGAAATTTATGTGAATTTTCAATGTGGGAAAAGACTTTTCTTGGTCACCAAGAAATCTTGAATATATCCCATATATTTTTTTTCCCATAATTAAAATATTCCACAAAAATCCACCTCCTCTATTTTATGGTATAATTTTCGAAAATTTGGGCAAGATTTCAAGATTTAAATCTTCTTGAATTTATGAGATATTCTTGTATTTCAAGAAATACATATCTTCCATAATATCTTTTCAAGAAAATCAAGAAAATCTTTCTTGCTCTCTATTTTCCAAAAATTTCGAAAATCTCTTAATGAATAACCAAGTGGGAGATTTCTTGAATTTAATGAGATAATCTTGTATTCCAAGAATACATATCTTCATTCCATAACAAAATTCAAAGAAAATCTTTCTCCCTCTTTTATTCATAATTTTCGAATTTAATGAGGAAATATAAGCAACAATATTTATTTTATTTTAATCACCTTTTCAGTTATTGGACTATATGTTGGGCTACTCAGGGGGCCTTTAGGAGAATTAAGATTGGACCTTCTAATGGATCTTGAATATCTAATATTGAGCCACAATATAATTCAAGCCCATAAATATTAATTAATCCCACTACATAATTAATATTGTACTATCCATCTTAACCCATATTACGGTCAATATGGCTCCCCGGGTCATTATTTCCCGTGTTTAAGATTATCTAGCCCATTAATTAATTCAAGCCACCAAAAATAGCTTTCCATTAATTAATATCTTTTGTCCTTGGTCGAGGAAAACGGTTCAACATTATTATCCATACCGGAAACAAATTCCACTTTGCAAGATTTGGTATGATAAAGCTTATGAACCTCCCAAGGGGGCAAATCAAGCAAGCGATTTTTTTACGATTCTTCGTATTAAATCTTAGCAATCACACGTGACCAATAATATTGCCCAAGATAAAATACGATTGAATCTCTCTCTCGATTCGCTACCCATGATAAGTCAAAGCAATAGTTACCGATCCCACGTGATCCTATTTCAGGGACGAAGGTTAAGAAACAACGAACCACCGAGGTCTAATTCTTCCTTGTTCGGGCTTCAAGAATTTATCCTCCTCAGAGGTCCTATTCAAATGATCGATCATGCACTAGTGTAATCTCTTGGTCAAGACAAACCAATCTGAGCCTTACACCTCAACCTTTCGCGATGGTTGTTCATTTCCATCTAGGTCGTGAATGGCGTACTTATAGTTACAAGGATCAAGCATTTAATCTTCGTGATCGGGTATCACTAAATTAACTACTGATGTAACACGTCTTAATTATTGAACAGCTATATGCAATAAATATATATAACATTCAATCATATTTAAAGCATCAGTGATAAACAATTTATTTCAGTAAATAAGTCTGGAAATTCAGTTTCGATTATACAAAGTAAAAAGCATACTTTTCAGTATAATCCCCAACATTTGCATGAGGGTTGCCAAATTGAAAAATCTCAACTTCAAAATTACTAAGTATGTTTTAAATATTTAATTGACAATTTTATTCCGGATAATAAAATTGAATTAATTTTGACCTCCATGATTTATTTATTTGTGAATTCTTTTGGAGAAATTCCCCCCACGGGACGGTCAAAAGATAGGTTTCACATGAATGAATTCCAAACGAATGATTGTGGGTTATTACTAGTGGCGATGATGACCCTCCCCACGAGGCTCGATCAAAGCGAAATAGTAATCCTGTATTTAATCATGGTTATTACTTAGGTATAAAATTGATATGCATATACTTCCCCGAAGTCCCTGTCAATTTTATATTGGTTAAGTTGGAGCCAACTATTAATCTGGATATTAAAGGTTTGTAACTGTTCTTGTTTGTAACCTGCTTGAATGTGTTTAAATAATGACCCACCCCACGTGGCTTATTTAAACTGTTTTGAGATGTTGGCTGATGCATTGTTCATATTTTTTTTGAGATTTTAAATATGATGGCATGTGATCGAATCTTGTGATATGCTTGTGCTATTGCATATAGTTGTTTATTTCATTCAAAGATGTCGCCCTTTTAATCCATTGTTATTATACTTAAAAGTCAATACAATATGTATGGAAACTATATTGATTGGAAAATTATAATTGTCCTAACTGCACAAAAGCACAAGTGTATTTTGACACACAAAAATCAGATGAGCCAACTGACGAGTCAAAACATGCGGGACTCGTCAGATCACCTTGCGAGAGATGTCGTCGCTAAAAATGGTGGAGGAAAAACCCGTAAGGGATTACGTCCTCAAAATAGATGGCCCATTTGAACAAACTTGAGATTCTGAGTGCAGATTATGATCTGGAGACTCAGATGAATTTGGTACTTCATTCTCTGCCCAGAAAGGTTTTTGAGCATTTTGGCCTCGCTAGCTAATTTGTTGCAAACTTTTGGACTCGGCAGAAATGATGATAAGGCACCAAACTCAAGCTTTGACGGCAAGTGGTCCGTCTTCATCTTCTAGGCCAAGGGTAGGCAAGATAAAGAAGAGGACCAAAGGCCATAAGCAATAAAACTCAATTGTTGCCAAGGGCAATGGTAAGATGAGGAATGCTTGTTGTGTCAAGGAAAATCCAAAAAGGAAGTGCTTAAGCTGCGGTGAGAGAGGACAATGGAGGTTTTGCCTGTTCCAACCCCAAAAGGGACGGAAAGAAAGGTAATTCTCACACACTAGTTGTTGAAACTTGTTTAGCGGCGTATACTTCTCATTCGTGGGTGGTTGATACGAGATCCACTAATCATGTTGGCTTCACGGGTTCTAAATGATCCGGCAACGTAGTGGGAGTGAGATCCTCATCATACTGGGCAACGTTACGAAAGTAGAAGACATTGCAATGCTACGTAAGTGGCAGATATTGCAATGCTACGGTAGTAACGATTATTGCAATACTACGCAAGTAGCAGACATTGCAATGCTACATGAGTTGCAGTTGAAGTAGTGGGAGAAGTGCACCTATCTTTTGAAGATAAAATTTTTTTGAGATTATCTTTGTGTTCCCAGTTTTAGAAAGAATTCACTTTCAGTTTCTAAAATTCGATTAAAGGACACTAAGTTTCTTCTAATAAGAATGACATCATTTTTGAAATGATGAGTGTATCTGTTACGGGACATTGATGGAAAATCTCTATACAATTAACTGTGCACACCACTCACGAAATGTATCCTATAACACATCAACTGTTTCCGAGAAAAGAAAGCGTTCATCAGACGTGAACGAGACACTTCTTTAGCATCTATAAATTGGGTCATATAAATCCAAAGAGGATCCAAAGGTTGGTAAGAGACGGTTCACTAGGGCTTCTCCAAGTTGAACCGATTTCAACCTGCGAATCATGTTTGGAGGGTGATATGACCAAGATGGCATTTGGAGCCAAGGGGAATGGGGCTAAAGAAGTGTTAGAGATTGTTCACATAGATGTACGTAGTTCAATGTTAACCAAAGCAAGAGGAGGTTTACTCAAGGTACATTTTCCTTATGAAGCATGAATCTGAGCCCTTTGAGAAATTCTAAATAATTTAAGGATCAAACAGAGAATCATATGGAAAAATGTATCAAGTCTCTACGATCTGATCGTAGAGGCGAATACCTCAGTGATGAGTTTTTGAACTGCTTATCTGATGAAGGGATTGTATCCCAGCTCAATGCACCCGGATCCCCTCACCAAAACGGGGTTGCAGAGCAAAGAAACATAATTCTTTTGGAAATGGTTAGATCAATGATGAGTTATACGGATCTTCCCGAGTCGTTCTGGGGTCATGCCTTGGAAAACAGCGACTTACATTCTGAACTTGGTGCTATCCAAATCAGTTCCCAGAACCCCAAAGAATTGTGGACCGGGCGCAAGTCTAGTATGATACACATGAGAACTTTGGGGTGTCCGGCCTACGTGTTGGACAAGGAAACCGGTAAATTGGATCCTCGATCAGAATTAAGGCTGTTTTGTAGGATACCCCGAGGGAACAAAAGGGTGAATGTTCTATAGTTCCGAAGATCAAAAGGTGGACATCCGCACCCACTTTAGATTTTGGAAGAAAACTATAGAACCCAAAGAAAACCCAGAAGTGAGATTACCTTAAATGAGCTTAGAGGGCAAACCTCAGTGCCAACTGTACTAGATGATATACCAAACGATACGCTTTCACAATCGGAGCCTTGTCATAGTGGGAGGGTTGTTTGACAGCCCGAGAGATTCATGGGAATAGGAGAGTCCTCGGATTTGATTCCCGGAATCAGACCCATGGACATATGACAAGGCACTCCAAGATAAGGATGCAAGTGGGTATATAAGAGGTTCTTGGCAAACAGCAATGAAAGCCGAAATGGGTTCTATGTTTCATAGTAGAGTGTGGGAGCTAGTCGAACCACTTAATGGGGTCAAACCCATTAGATGCAAGTGGGTATATAAGAGGAAAAGAGGACTGGACGGGAAGGTTGAAACCTTTAAAGTAAGACTAGTGGCGAAAGGTTATACTCAGAAAGAAAGGGATCGATTATGAGGAAACTTTTTCGCCCGTAGCCATGCTTAAGTCCATTCGTATTCTCTTATCGATTGCTGCGCATTTTTTGACTTTGAAATCTGGCAAATGGATATCAAGACAGCTTTCCTTAACGGAAGTCTTGATAAAGAGATCTATATTCAACAACCCCTAGTTTTCATTGAAACATGCCAAGAACACCCAGTTTGTAAGCTCAAGAGGTCCATTTACGGACTCAAACAGGCATCCAGAGCTTGGAACCAATGTTTTGATCATGTTATGACGTCTTATGGGTTTGATCAAAACGAGTTTGAAAGTTGTGTGTATAAAAAGCGTGTCGGAACTGCATTGGTATTCTTAGTCCTATACGTAGATGACATTGTGATCATCGGGAACGATGTGAAGGTGTGGTCAGACGTAAGGGCATGACGTTTCAAAACAGTTTGATATGAAAGACTTAGGGAAAGCCGGACACATCCTTGGGATCAAGATTACTCGAGATCGCAAGAAAAGGATGATCGGGTTATCGCAAGTATTCATACATTGACACTGGTTTTAAAACGATTCAGCATGCAAGATTCCAAGAAAGGATTCGTACCTTTCAGACTTGGAATCCATCTATCTAAGAAAATGTTCCCTAAGACGAAAAGGAGATAGATGACATGAAAGGTATTCCTTGTGCTTCTACCGTCGAAACCTTATGTATGCATTCTTTGTATGCGAGACCGGATATCTGCTTTCTTTGTAGGCATGGTAGCAAGATATCGAGTAACCCAGAGCGCATTGATCTACGATTAAAAACATTAAAGTATCTGAAAAGAACTCGGGATAGAATGTTGATTTATCGATCGATACTCCAATCCCCATCGGCTACATGGACTCGGATTTCCAATCGATTTAGATTCCGAAATTATCTCGCCTCAGTTTAGTGTGTTTCCATTTGGGAAGTGTAGCCATCAAATGGACGAGTGTGAAGCAGAAATGCATCACTGACTCAACCATGGAAGTCGGGTAAGTAGCTGCTTATGAAGCAGTGAAAGAACCGATTGGGCTCTAGATCTTCTTAGTGGACTTGGATGGTGTTCTGAATTTGTTTAGCAATATTTGCTAGGGACAGTTGCAAATTCAAGAGAACCAAGAGTCCACGAGTCAAACAAACACATTAAAGGAAAGACATCTTATACGAGAAATCGTTAAGAGAGGAGATATAGATGTGGCAAAGATAGCGTCCGAGGACGACCTAGCGAGATCCATTCACAAAAGCGTCGCCTCTGAATACATTCGAGAGACATGTGAGTGGAATGGGTGTCAAGACCGTTGCCAATCTGCTTTGAGTATAAGTGGGAGAAATTATTAAGGTTCGTGTAGGTGACATTAGATGTCACGGACTAATCGAGACGTGTTGTATTATACTTAAAAGCAGACTTTGAGTATAAGTGGGAGATTGTTGGGATTATACTGAAAAGTATGCTTTTACTTTGTATAATCGAAACTGAATTTTCAGACTTATTTACTGAAATAAATTGTTTATCACTGATGCTTTAAATATGATTGAATGTTATATATTTTTACTGCATAATTGTTCAATAATTCATACGTGTTACACTGTAGTTAATTTAGTGATACCAGATCACAGAAGATTAAATTAACAGTCCCTTGTAACTAAAAGTACGCCATTCACGACCTAGATGGAAATGAACAACCATCGCGAAAGGTTGAGGTGTAAGGCTCGGATTGGTTTGTCTTGACCAAAAGATTACACTAGTGCATGATCGATGTTGAATAGGACCTCTGAGGAGGATAAATTCTTGAGGCCAACAAGGAAGAATTAGACCTCGGTGGTTCGTTGTTTCTTAACCTTCGTCCCTTAAATAGGATCACGTGGGATCGGTAACTATTGCTTTGACTTATCATGGGTAGCGAATCGGAGAGATTCAATACTTTTTATCTTGGGCAATATTATTGGTCACATGTGATTGCTAAGATTTAATCTGAAGAATCGTGTGCAAGTACGCTTGCTTGATTTGCCCTTGGGGAGGTTCATAAGTTTTATCATACCAAATCTTGCAAGTGGAATTAGTTTCCTGTATGGATAATAATGTTGAACCGCTTCCTAACCAAGGACAAAAGATATTAATTAACGGAAAGCTATTTCAATGGCTTGAATTAATTAATGGGCTAGATAATCTTAAACACGGGAAATAATGACCGGAGCCATATTGATTTGTAATATGGGTTAAGATGGATAGTGCAATATTAATTATGTAGTGGGATTAATTAATATTTATGGGCTTGAATTATATTGTGGCTCAATATTAGATATTCAAGATCCATTAGAAGGTCCAATCTTAATTCTCCTAAAGGTCCCCTGAGTAGCCCAACATATAGTCCAATAACTGAAAATGTGATTAAAATAAAATAAATATTATTGCTTAATATTTTCTCTAATTTTCGAAAATTATGGATAAAAGAGGGAGAAAGATTTTCTTTGAATTTTGTTATGGGATGAAGATATGTATTCTTGGAATGCAAGATTATCTCATTAAATTCAAGAAAATCCCACTTGGTTATACATAGTGAAATTTTCGAAATTTTGGAAATATAGTGGGCAAGAAAGATTTTCTTGATTTTCTTGAAAAGATATTATGGAAGATATGTATTTCTTGAAATACAAGAATATCTCATAAATTCAAGAAGATCCAAATCTTGGAATCTTGCACTTAATATTTTCGAAAATCTCCATAAAATAGAGGAGGTGGATTTTTGTGGAATATTTTAATTATGGGAAAAAGAATATATGGGATATATTCAAGATTTCTTGGTGACCAAGAAAAGTCTTTTCACACATTGAAAAAACACAAAAATTTTGTTCACCCCTCTCCTATAAATAGGGGATGATTAGTTCATTCTCAAGTACAATTCCATGTGCTGGAAATATTAGCAAATCCACATAAGTGGTGCAACAAAGTTTATTTTTTCCTTTTGTTAATTGTTCGCGAGTATCCTTCCACCGGATTGTCGAGCAAGGGCTAAGGGAATACTTGGGAAGTCCTTTTGGTGAGTCCGTCCGACCAAAGCCACTGCCATCCCGAGAGGTACGTTCACGTAAACCCGTAGATTCCGCATGCGTAGGTTTTACGTGGCTTTTTATATGCATGATTTGTTGTTGTAATTATTATTTGAATTAATATAGGATTAATTCATGCTAGTAATAATTAATGAATTAAATTTATATTTAAATATTCACCCCGAATAGATCTGTGCAACTCATTCCCCAACAATATTCAATCTTGTAAATCTTCTTATTTTTTTTCAAAAATTTAGGCTAAATAAGGGTGTGAGATTTTTGTGGAAAAATACACATGGAAAGAAGAATATATTTGATATATTCAAGATTTCTTTGAGATCAAGAAAAGATCTTTCCTAGCCCTAATTGTGCACTAAAATTTCGAATCCCCTTGTCTTATAAATAGGGGATGAATTTTTCATTCTCAACTAGTGTTCCATGTGTTGGAAATATTAGAAATCTACAAAGGTGGTGCAACAATATTTTATTTTCCTTGTTTTATAAATCGTTCATAGGAGAACGAGGACTTGGGAATACTTGAGAAGGACTTTTGGTGGCTATCCAGATACTTGATCATGTATGTCTCAGTTCGTCTCTCCAACGAGTACATTTACGTAAACTCCTAGAAATTCCGCATGCTAGGATGTTTTACGTGAAATATTATTTGCATGTTGTTGTTGGATTAATTATTATTTGAATTCACTTAGGTAAATTCATGCTAGTAATAATTGTTAATTTAAATTTGTGTTTATGAGGTCATCCCGATAGATCCTGGCATATGTTATCCCAACAATATTAAGAGACACACTTTCATGAGACCGTCTCACGGTGAGACGGGACATAAATTGAGTATTGACGCTTTAACATTTTGGGAGGAGTATGTGTGATTTGTACTAGGTTATACCCCGTCTCATATTAGACAGTCTCATATGTGTTTTTCTCATATATTAATTAATTTTTTCACAGATTTAACTCTAACAAAAGCCCAAAAAACAAAAGCCACTAAAAAGACTGGGAAAACTAAATTGAAAAAAGCACATCTAATATTTGAATACTGCATTCTGATTTATTTCTCATGTGATCACAAAACAAAAAAAGGAACACTAAAGTAGTTGGAAACAAGTGCCACTTTATTTTCCTTTGAAAATACAAGAAATCCCAAATACGAGAAAATTTCCTTTAAGAACAAAACCTACAAAATAAAATGAATTTAATTACGAAAAATCTAATTATATAAGATTATAAAAAAATAAAATTGAAGATTTATGCAGTTTATGTCGTCATTGTGTATGACATGGATTGAAAATCTTCAAAATTATCAAACATTGGAAAAAGTTAAGTCTTGGATTGATACATATAAAAATAAATTAACTGATACTTAAATAAAAATTGACTAACTGGCGCTCTGATATTCGATCTCATAATTAAAAAGACTATGTTTTAGATTTGAATTATTTAGAGGGAAGTTGAGTTGTTAATCACTTAATTGAGCCAAATATCCTCTTTTCTAAAGATAAAAGTTTAATAAACCACATCCGATAAAAAATCACAAATGGTTCGGTAACTTTGTCCGAATCCACAAATGATCATTTATGTTTTTACTTTATCAATTTTGGTCCTTTTGATTTCAATTCTAGTCCTTTTCGCCGGGAAAATTGAAAAAATTGACCGGAAAATGACCGGAAATATTATGTAGCATACAAAATAATGCGAAAAAAAATATTGAAATGATGGGTTCAATAAAAGGAAGAGAATAGTATAAGTTTCGACACTCTCCTCAACGTAAATCACTCGAAATTAGCCACGATAATGAATAAAATTCGTGATTTTGAAGTTGTGATTCACGGGAGAGGTGTAAACAAAACATGAAATTGATTGAGAATTTTTCTTCATTGATGAAAGACAATTCAAATGAGAGTGGTGGCGACCGTCAATATGACCAGAATAAAAAGTTATGTCAATTTTCCGATCAAATTTTAAATTATTCAGCGAAAATGACCACAATTGATAAAATAAAAACTTACAGGACTATTTTTGGATTCGGGCAAAATTACATGATCATTTGTGATATTTTCTCAACCACATCCTTTAAAACTTTTTTTAAGAAAATCCATTTTTTAATATTTTTTTAAATATAATATTAAAAATATGATTATTGACCATAAATGCGACTACTATTCAATCATCTTTATTACAGTTTAATGGTGCAGCTGTTAAATAATGAAACACATTGACAAGATAGATATGATTCATAAGAATGAAATTGAATGTCTTCAAAAAAGTTATAACTAGCATTTCATTCTTGACCAAATCCTAAAGTAGGTAGGAAAATTTAGCCATTCATCATTTTATTAATTTTAAACAGTTACTATTCCTGTCAAAAAAAAAATTAAAATTAACTGTTACTATTTATATTAAAAGACAAAAATTCTAGCCATTAATCATTGTATTAATTTTAAATAGTTACTCTCTCCGTCCCGATATATTTGTCCCACTTCTTTTAATTGAATTGTTTAAGAAATAATATTAAAATAATAGATAATGGACTTTTATAGTATTTAATGGATAAAAAGTGAAGGGATTTGGGTTAGTTGGAATAAAAAGTGAGGGGAATAATATTAAAATAATACTTAGTAGAGTGTTACTTTTTTGTTTTATGGACTGAGACAAATACAGTGGAATGTCCATAAAAGGAAAGTGAGACAAATATAGTGGGACGGAGGGTGTACTATTTATATTAAAAGACAAAAATTCATATTAGAATGTCTCATCTATATTTAAAGATAAAAAATTGTATAAGACGATTTCATACATGAAATGAGTACAAATTCGTATAAATCAACACTCATCCTTTCGTAAGTGTTAAAATGTTATGATCAAATTATACTTCATCTCACCATTAGACGTATCACGCACGTGTGTTTCATTATATTTGTAGGGTTTAAATGTATGTATTCTTTAAAAAAATATTACAACTAATTAAATTGAGGAGTAAAACGTAAGAAGAGCTCAAATTGAAAGATACCTGTACTTTTAGACAAAGTCTGATATATAAACTTGATAAGCTAAGAAGAACACAAGAATCTATATCGCTTCCATGTTTATCAAGTAGATAATTTCATTAGTATACGTCATAAAATATGAGATTAAAATACAACTAAATATTTCACAGATATTCTATCCCAATATATACAATTAATTATAAAAAGAAACGAAGATACATATTAAAAAGAGACCGAATATAGTGTGAACAAATTTCACATGTATACAAGATCTGTGATATTAGATAAAAAAATTCGATTTATATTATTAAAGGATATTAGTTTTAATAACTAAAAAATAAATTTTATATTATAAAAAGGGTATTAATTGTGATTATTAAGGGGGTCGAATTTTTACATATGGAACTAATTTCACGATGAACAATATTCAAAGGGGACTCCTAAAAAGATGGTATCTACTCTATCCATTTATGACTAAAAAAATAACACTTTATCAATTTAATTGTGTATTTGAAAAAAATAAATTAGTACTAGATTCTTTTGAGTTGATCTTCTGTAAATTAGGATTAACGTAAATTCTCTTTTTTAATATCATTTTTTTTAATATCACTATTATGCATATAGAGTAATATCGTTGTGCATATAAAATATTTCTTTTAAAAAATATTTGATTTTTATATAATTATACATCTTATGTACAATAGTGATACTCACTGAAAAAAAGTTTACATAAATTTGAATTCATAGAAGGTTTGCCCTATTCTTTTTCTATATAACCCAATCTAAAAAGATTTATTTAAATAACAAGGTGAAATTATATATATATATATATTAAGAGACACACTTGTATGAGACCGTCTCACGGTGAAACGGGGCATAAATTGAGTATTGACGCTTTAACATTTTGGGAGGAGCATGTGTGATTTGTGTTAGGTTATACCCCGTCTCATATTAGACCGTCTGATATGTGTTTTTCTCATATATTAATTAATTTTTTCACAGATTTAACTCAAACAAAAGCCCAAAAAACAAAAGCCACTAAAAAGACTGGGAAAACTAAATTGAAAAAAGCACATCTAATATTTGAATACTGCATTCTGATTTATTTCTCATGTGATCACAAAACAAAAAAAGGAACACTAAAGTAGTTGGAAACAAGTGCCACTTTATTTTCCTTTGAAAATACAAGAAATCCCAAATACGAGAAAATTTCCTTTAAGAACAAAACCTACAAAATAAAATGAATTTAATTACGAAAAATCTAATTATATAAGATTATAAAAAAATAAAATTGAAGATTTATGCAGTTTATGTCGTCATTGTGTATGACATGGATTGAAAATCTTCAAAATTATCAAACATTGGAAAAAGTTAAGTCTTGGATTGATACATATAAAAATAAATTAACTGATACTTAAATAAAAATTGACTAACTGGCGCTCTGATATTCGATCTCATAATTAAAAAGACTATGTTTTAGATTTGAATTATTTAGAGGGAAGTTGAGTTGTTAATCACTTAATTGAGCCAAATATCCTCTTTTCTAAAGATAAAAGTTTAATAAACCACATCCGATAAAAAATCACAAATGGTTCGGTAACTTTGTCCGAATCCACAAATGATCATTTATGTTTTTACTTTATCAATTTTGGTCCTTTTGATTTCAATTCTAGTCCTTTTCGCCGGAAAATTGAAAAAATTGACCGGAAAATGACCGGAAATATTATGTAGCATACAAAATAATGCGAAAAAAAATATTGAAATGATGGGTTCAATAAAAGGAAGAGAATAGTATAAGTTTCGACACTCTCCTCAACGTAAATCACTCGAAATTAGCCACGATAATGAATAAAATTCGTGATTTTGAAGTTGTGATTCACGGGAGAGGTGTAAACAAAACATGAAATTGATTGAGAATTTTTCTTCATTGATGAAAGACAATTCAAATGAGAGTGGTGGCGACCGTCAATATGACCAGAATAAAAAGTTATGTCAATTTTCCGATCAAATTTTAAATTATTCAGCGAAAATGACCACAATTGATAAAATAAAAACTTACAGGACTATTTTTGGATTCGGGCAAAATTACATGATCATTTGTGATATTTTCTCAACCACATCCTTTAAAACTTTTTTTAAGAAAATCCATTTTTTTAATATTTTTTTAAATATAATATTAAAAATATGATTATTGACCATAAATGCGACTACTATTCAATCATCTTTATTACAGTTTAATGGTGCAGCTGTTAAATAATGAAACACATTGACAAGATAGATATGATTCATAAGAATGAAATTGAATGTCTTCAAAAAAGTTATAACTAGCATTTCATTCTTGACCAAATCCTAAAGTAGGTAGGAAAATTTAGCCATTCATCATTTTATTAATTTTAAACAGTTACTATTCCTGTCAAAAAAAAAATTAAAATTAACTGTTACTATTTATATTAAAAGACAAAAATTCTAGCCATTAATCATTGTATTAATTTTAAATAGTTACTCTCTCCGTCCCGATATATTTGTCCCACTTCTTTTAATTGAATTGTTTAAGAAATAATATTAAAATAATAGATAATGGACTTTTATAGTATTTAATGGATAAAAAGTGAAGGGATTTGGGTTAGTTGGAATAAAAAGTGAGGGGAATAATATTAAAATAATACTTAGTAGAGTGTTACTTTTTTGTTTTATGGACTGAGACAAATACAGTGGAATGTCCATAAAAGGAAAGTGAGACAAATATAGTGGGACGGAGGGTGTACTATTTATATTAAAAGACAAAAATTCATATTAGAATGTCTCATCTATATTTAATGATAAAAAATTGTATAAGACGATTTCATACATGAAATGAGTACAAATTCGTATAAATCAACACTCATCCTTTCGTAAGTGTTAAAATGTTATGATCAAATTATACTTCATCTCACCATTAGACGTATCACGCACGTGTGTTTCATTATATTTGTAGGGTTTAAATGTATGTATTCTTTAAAAAAATATTACAACTAATTAAATTGAGGAGTAAAACGTAAGAAGAGCTCAAATTGAAAGATACCTGTACTTTTAGACAAAGTCTGATATATAAACTTGATAAGCTAAGAAGAACACAAGAATCTATATCGCTTCCATGTTTATCAAGTAGATAATTTCATTAGTATACGTCATAAAATATGAGATTAAAATACAACTAAATATTTCACAGATATTCTATCCCAATATATACAATTAATTATAAAAAGAAACGAAGATACATATTAAAAAGAGACCGAATATAGTGTGAACAAATTTCACATGTATACAAGATCTGTGATATTAGATAAAAAAATTCGATTTATATTATTAAAGGATATTAGTTTTAATAACTAAAAAATAAATTTTATATTATAAAAAGGGTATTAATTGTGATTATTAAGGGGGTCGAATTTTTACATATGGAACTAATTTCACGATGAACAATATTCAAAGGGGACTCCTAAAAAGATGGTATCTACTCTATCCATTTATGACTAAAAAAATAGCACTTTATCAATTTAATTGTGTATTTGAAAAAAAAAAATTAGTACTAGATTCTTTTGAGTTGATCTTCTGTAAATTAGGATTAATGTAAATTCTCTTTTTTTAATATCATTTTTTTAATATCACTATTATGCATATAGAGTACTATCGTTGTGCATATAAAATATTTCTTTTAAAAAATATTTGATTTTTATATAATTATACATCTTATGTACAATAGTGATACTCACTGAAAAAAAGTTTACATAAATTTGAATTCATAGAAGGTTTGCCCTATTCTTTTTCTATATAACCCAATCTAAAAAGATTTATTTAAATAACAAGGTGAAAATATATATATATATATATATATATATATATATATATATATATTAAGAGACACACTTGTATGAGACCGTCTCACGGTGAAACGGGGCATAAATTGAGTATTGACGCTTTAACATTTTGGGAGGAGCATGTGTGATTTGTGTTAGGTTATACCCCGTCTCATATTAGACCGTCTGATATGTGTTTTTCTCATATATTAATTAATTTTTTCACAGATTTAACTCAAACAAAAGCCCAAAAAACAAAAGCCACTAAAAAGACTGGGAAAACTAAATTGAAAAAAGCACATCTAATATTTGAATACTGCATTCTGATTTATTTCTCATGTGATGTAACATCTACATAACCGATCGCAAAACAAAAAAGGAACACTAAAATAGTTGGAAACAAGTGCCACTTTACTTTGAGTCATGGGGATCCGTTGAACACCATTGCCATGAAGCAACTAAAAATTCTTTCAAACAAAAAACCCAACAAAAAATAAAATAAAAAAGTAAATTAAAGATGCCCACTTTTCCCTATTCCCATGAGGAAGATTTGTCTTTCCCTTTACCATCACCACCTTACATTTTTTGCTTCTCATTTTCATTTTCTTCTCTTTTTCTTTTTTTATTTTTTGCCCGACTTTTTCAAAATATGTCACTCTCTTACCAAACTGGGATCTATCCCTTCTTTTTCAGTGTTTGTCTCCATTCCAAATTCTGCTTTTTTTCCACAAAATCCCACAAATATTTACATCATCAAATTCCATATATTCCAAAGTACACCAAACAGTACATAGTTGTGTAACCTATGTGATCAAAAAGCATTGCGAAAAAGAGACCTACTATTATTTTTGAAAAAAAAAAGTAATACAAACATGAACAATTTTTTTTGTTTCATCTCTAATTATCGAATCAAACCACTAGCTATAGCACGATTAGTATCAAAATGAGTGGTCTCGTAAATGGGAAGTTCTTCGCAAAATCTTTTGTCTCCGAATAACGATAAGTGATCGAGCTCGAATAAATCCGAGCTCACGTCACTCATACAATCCTCCTCGTCATCTTCATCTTCGTCCTTATTTTCGTGGTCGTGAATTTTCCTGAAAACGGAAATTTTATCGACCCTTTTCCCATTATACCCCTTTAAACCTAAACCACCCTCTTGAATATGACCAACTTTCCTATTATTCCCCTGCATTTTGCTCTGTTTCGTCTCTGTTTTCGACACCGGGGGGCTTAAATGTAATTTCTCAGAATGTTGATCATAAGTACATTTTTGCCCACAAGGCCTTGAATCTTCATCAACTATAACACTCACCGGATGAAACCTGACCGTTCTTTGATCCCCATTCCTCATCTTCTCCCTTGAATTCGGCGAATATTTGCTCAAACACGACCGCGAAAATGAAGAAGCCGATGAACAAGTCGAAGGGCCTTTTCGGGATTTCAAATCCTCAAACCCTTTGCTTTTTTTACCATTTGCTGCTTTACTGCTGAAAAGTGAGTTGATGAAGTTTGTTAATTTCCCACCGGGAGAAATTGGCTGCTTTTTCTTCAAATTTGCATAAATCCTCAAAGCCCTCGATTTCGACTTGATCACATCTTCCACCATTTTTCCATTTCCGTAATCATCGGACAGAAAAGTACCGCGGTCCTTTTCTGTCTGGTGATTACGGGCCCCACCGATTTTAACCGGCTTGAGGCGTGCGGAGAAGCACGAAGAGCTCTTCGGCTTCGTCGTAGACGAGCTGAAGAACTCGATGTCGGAAGAAGAGAGGGCGCCGGAGCTGTCGGAATTGGAGCTGGAAGTTGAGCTGAAAAACATGAAATCGTTGTCAAAATCTTGCATTTGCAACAATGTTGTTGGCTTTCTTTTGGAAATAGCCTCTTTTTCCATCCATTTTTCGACCAAACACTCCCTTGCTATTTCTTCATTTCGTTTTGAAGTTTTGTCAGTATAGGCCTTGAAATCTTCGGTTTTTTCGTCGATCGAACGGTAGATTTCGTCTAGAAGAGTGGAGGAGAATGAAGGGATGTTGTTGTTTTTTCTTGATTTGTGAGATTCTTGTCTAGATGGTTTTTCTCGAGTGTACATTTTTTTATGATGTGTTTGGAGATTAAGTTTGGTGAGAAAATAGGAATGGAACAAATGGAAAGAAGATTTGTGGGGAAAGAGAGAGTGAGAATTGGGAGTTGTTTGGAGATGAAATTGAGACAAGAAAGAGAGGAATATATAAAGGAGTCATCACGCGCGTTCTAAATTTAAGCCCATGCCAGCTTGGCATTTGATTCTTGGATTATGATTGAAATTTCCCAACTTTTTTTTTCTTTATTTTAATAAAATTGTGGAACACGATTTTTTTTAAGAGTAACACATTGATAATCAAATTTATATATAAATTTTATTATTCTTATAATCCACAAAAATTATAATCCACAAAAATTATTACTGTTATGCACAAAAACTCTCACTGTTTAAAAAATATTTTATTCTTCATAACAGTAACATGGGGTTTTTAAGTGACATTTCGACATTACCCCTTGCGTATATAAAGTCGAATGGCCATCAATTTTTCATTTCTACCTTTTCACTCTCCACGAACTGTCCCTTTCCTTTCTCTTCGTCGTTGAAGTCGAATTGTTCCTTTCCGCTGTCATCGTCAATGGATTCGAACAATGAATCACAACAAGCAAACCCTAAATCTGGTATTCTCTATTTTATTCACCCCAATTTTTTATCATACGGTTATGATTTAGGGTAGTTTTAGGGTTAAGGGTAGTTGTTGTTGAAAATCAACGACAAGAAGAGAGTATACCTAGACAACAGAAATTAAATATGTGTCCAATTTGATGCAGACGCGATGGAACCCTTTCTGACGAAGAAGACGATTTCAGTTTGTCTGTTTCACGATATGCATTGAGTATGTAGAGGGAGAAATAATGTGTGTTGGATAGGGTTGGAATTTAATGAAAATCGTAGGGGCAATTTAGTCTATTTCAGGCATTTTATTTCGCTAAGTGAATGAACCCCTTGTTCCTATCAAACGATTGTTCATCTGTCTGGCATCAAACGACCCCTCGTTGTTCATCTGTCTGCATCATCGTAGCTAGTGGACAAAATCGAAGAATAACATCATCGGTCTACTATATGTTTTTTTTTTTTTTTTTGAATTTTTTTATAAAAATAAAAATGAAATTCATTAATTATTGAGTACAAGAGGTAAATCCGGACAAAAACATAAATAATCCCAAGAAATTAATTATAAATTTAATGGTAAACTTTTTAGAGACTGACAATTCCAAATATTGAAGGACATCAAGAACAATATCGAATAATGAACTCGAATCCATTTACAAGCGCAAAACTTGACACCTCAATTAGTTCTTCTAATGTGTATTTGCTCTCCTTAAAGATCAATTCGTTTCTAGCTTTCCATAACTTCCAGATAGTACTTTGCCATATGAGTTCCAAAACCTTCTTTTTAATAGAATTTTGTTCCAAATTTATGAACTCCAAAAAATGATCCTTCACACGCACAAAGTACAAATAAATTTTCTTAGACACTATAATAATGCACTCCAAAACATGATGGACGACAGACACGTAAACAAGAGATGGTTTGAAGTTTTCACTACACTCAAACATAACGAACACATATCCCAATCACCACCAAAAGACAAACCACGTTTCAGCAAGTTTTCTTTTGATGGAATCCGCTCTCTGACAACTTTACAGAAAAAAAGCTCCAACTTTCGATGGAACCGCCTTCCACCATAGTTTCTTCCACGGGAAAAAAATCACTAACCTCACCATGCCATGCACTGGACAAAAGCTCGTACATTTCTTTTGTCGTGAAATTGTTGCCTTGCTTCCCTATCCACGGCCATGAATCCTCCACCATATTGTTGATTTTGTACCTTTCAATACAATTCCATAAATAAATAAAAAAATCAAGCATTTCGTTAGCCCTAAAGAACCTATCCCAAACAAACACCCAAGACTCCCTCTCACATGAAAAAAAATCTCTAACAGACTCCTCCTTTAGAGACGACAACCAAAATAACCTAGGGAACCTATCCTTTAACTGTTGGGGTTATACGTGAAAATATGATTTTACTTTGTATAACCTATGTATTAAACACTTATTTACTGAAATAAATTATTCATCACTGTTGTTTTAAATATGATTGAATGTTACATATATTTATTGCAAATCGTTCATAGCACGTTTTACATTGTAGTTAACGTGGTGATACCAGATCATAGAAGATCACGTTAACAGTGTCTTGTAAACGAGTGTGTGTTTCACAACTTAGATAGATCCGAACAATCTATTGGTAGAAGTTGATATGTAAGGCTCAAATTGACTTGTCTTGACCAAGAGATTATACTAGTGCATTTGATGCACTGAAGCGGACCTGCAGAGAGGATAAACTCATTCGCACTGACTTAAGGGATGAAGAGTTAGACCTCAGTGATTGTTGATTTCTTAATCTCTGTCACTTAATAAGATCTGTGTGTGATTAGTAGTTATTGCTTTGACTTATAAATGGGAAGAGAATCATTGCGACTTCGATACCCTATATCTTGGGCAATAATATTAATTGCACGACAGTTGCTAAATTAATACAGAGAATCGTGTGCTTGCAATATCTTGCGTGATTGGTCCCCTTGGTGGGCCCGGAACCTTTATCATACCAAATCTTGCAAGTGAAATTAATTTTCCGTTATGGATAATAAAGTTGGGTTGTCTTTACTCCAATGATAAAGATATTAATTAATATAAAGCTTTTCAGTGGCTTAATTAATTAATGGACTAAATAATATTAAACACGGGAAATAATAACCGGGAGCCATATTATCGTAATATGGGTTAAGTTGGATAGTGCAATAATAATTATATAGTGGTATTAATTAATATTAATGGGCTGAATTATATTGTGACTCAATATTGGAATTCAGTAGCCCATTGGAAGGTCCATTTTAATTCTCCTAAAGGCCTCTCAAGTAGCCCAATTAAAGTCCATTAAATAAAAGGTGCTTAAAATAAATTAAATATTTGTTGCATTATATTTTCCTTATTTTTTTGAAATTAATTAAAGAAAAAAGAGAGAAGAATTTTCTTGAAAAGATTTTATGGAAAGGAGATAAGTATTCTTGGAATACAAGATTATCCCATAAATTCAAGAAATCTGCCACTTGATCTCTTTAATGGGAATTTTTGAAAAAGATAGAGAAATAAAAGGGAAAAAGATTTTCTTGATTTTCTTGGAAAGATTTTTATGGAGAAAGATTTGTATTCTTGGAATACAAGAAAATCTCATAAATTTAAGAAAGATCCAATCTTGCAAATCTCCCTATTATTTTTTCAAAATTAAGGCTAAATAAGGGTGTGAGATTTTTGTGGAAAAATACACATGGAAAGAAGAATATATGGGATATATTCAAGATTTCTTGGAGATCAAGAAAAGATTTTTCCTAACCTAATTAAGCTTCAAATTTTCGTCCACCCCTCTATATAAATAATGGGATGAATTTTTTCATCCCCTACAGTTCCATGTGTTGGAAATATTAGAAATCCACAAAGGTGGTGCAACAATTATTTATTTTTCCTTTGTTTATAAATTGTTCATTGGAGAACCTTCCACCGTGAACGAGGACTTGGGAATACTTGAGAAGGACTTTTTGTGGGTATCCAAATACTTGATCTTGTCTGTCTCAAACAGTCTCTCCAACGGGTACGTTTACGTAAACTCCTAGAAATTCCGCATGCTAGGATCTTTTACATGAAATATTATTTGCATGTCGTTGTTGGAT
This sequence comes from Stenogyne calaminthoides, assembly GCA_037126765.1. NCBI lineage: Eukaryota > Viridiplantae > Streptophyta > Magnoliopsida > Lamiales > Lamiaceae > Stenogyne > Stenogyne calaminthoides. Next base: position 3,972,498 of record JBBCBC010000043.1, on the reverse strand, counting down.
TAATTATTATTTGAATTCACTTAGGTTAATTCATGCTATTACTAATTATTAATTTAAATTTGTGTTTATGAGGTCATCCCGATAGATCCTGACATATGTTAGCCCAACATTAACACGACTCTTGTTGGGGTTATACTGGAAAGTATGCTTTTACTTTGTATAACCAAACTGAATTTCTTATTTATTTACTGAAAATAAATTATTTATCACTGTTGCATTAAATATGATTGAATGTTATATATATTTATTGCGTACCTGTTCAATAAATAGTACGTGTTACATTGAAGTTAATTTGGTGATACCAGAACACAGAAAATCAAATTAACAGTTCCTTGTAACTAAGTACAAATTCACAACCTAGATGGAAATGAACAATCCATCGTGAAAGGTTGAAGTGTAAGGCTCGGATTGACCTGTCTTGACCAAGAGATTACACTAGTGCATTATGATGCACTGAATAGGACCTACAGGATGATAAATTCTTTAGTACTGAATATAAAAGAATTAGACCTCAGTGGTTCATTATTTCTTAATATCCGTTCCTTAAATAGGATCGTGTGAAATTAATAATCATTGCTTTGACTTATGCTGGGTAGAGAATCAATGAAATTCAATACTTTATATCTTGGGCAATATTATTAGTTACATGACGATCGCTAAGATTTAATACTGAGAATCGTGTGCAAGTACGTCTTGCGTGATTTGTCCCCTTGAGAAACTCATAAGTTTTATCATACTAAATTTTGCAAGTGGAATTAGTTTTCGATATGGATAATAATGTTGAACCGTTCTTAATCCAAGGAAAAATATATTAATTAATATGAAACTTTTCAGTGGTTTAAATTAATTAATTGACTGGATAATCTTAAATACGGGAAATAATAACCGGAAGTCATATTGCTGTAATATGGGTTAAGATGGATAGTGCAATATTAATTATGTAGTGGGATTACTTAATATTTATGGGCTTGAATAATATTGTGGCTTAATATTGATAATTCATGGTCCATTGGAAGGTCTAATTTTAATTCTCCTAAAGGTCCCTTTAGTAGCACAAAGATAAAGTCCAATAACTGAAAAAAAAAGTGTTTAAAATAAAAGAAATAATGTTGCCTAATTTTTCTCTATTTTTCGAAAATAATAGAGGAAGAGAGAGAGAAAATATTTTCTTGATTTTCTTGAAAAGATTTTATGGAAAATGATAAGTATTAATATTCTTGGAATACAAGATTATCCCATAAATTCAAGAAAAGTCAAAGATCTTATTCTTCCTTTATTCGGAATTTTTTAAAATCTTATATATAAAGGAGGGAGATATATTTTGTGATTATTATGTAAATAAAATTTATCTGGGTTTGTGCATCCACATTCCTGCGTTGAATCCGCCAAAAGGTACGCCTTACATAACTCCTAGAAATCTGCATGTGTAGGATTTACGTGGCAATTTTGTACGCTTGATATATTGTTGTGATTTAATTGTTATTTGAATTAATATAGGATTAATTCATGCTAGTAATAATTAAATTGATTTAAATTTGTATTTAAATTGCACTTCAAATAGATCCGGACACCCTATTTCCCAACAACTCTGCCATCCACCCATATGTCTGACCAGAACTTGACTGAATGCCCATTACCCAACACAAACTCAAAATTATTACAAAATTGACATCCCACCCGACCCCATCGCAACTCATGCAGATCCCTAAACCATAACGACCACTTTTTTTACTTACTCGGCCCAGACTGACCCTTCAAGAACGAACCATACCTAGACCTCGAAATACTCACCCACAATAATCTCTCACCCAAAATCCATCTCCAAAAACATCTATATAATAGAGCCAAATTAAACAACTTCACATTCCTAACACCAAGACCCCACCCAACTTACTCAGACAAACAGAGTCCCACTTGACCCACACAATTTTCCAACTCGATTCCTTCCTCCCGCCCCAACAAAAAATTTCTTTGAAGTTTTAAAATTGTTTTAATGACACACTCAGGGCTTTATAAAATGAGAGATAGTAAATCAATAATGTTGAGAGAACCGAATTTAACAGTGTAATTTTTTCTTCGAACGATAGATTATCCGGTCAGTTTAGACCCAGTTTAATATATAAATTATTTTTAGACCCGACTCAAAACAGGACTAAAATTTATAAGGATTAAAAAAAATTCAAATAACGCTTTAAATTAAAAGAAAAAAAGATAATAATTATAAATGTGACTAGCGCTTGGCACTTCGTAACATGGCTACACACATTCAATAATCATACGTACAAAGTTCATACAAAATAAAAACATCAAACAAAGTAATTCATCGAATTAATTTCAAAATACATCTATACCTTATAACATGACAATGTTCAACCGTGATCCCAATTTCCAAACCTAAGTTGGATGGAATAGTTGATACATCAACGAAGCGGGGCCCACAGAATGCAAACATATGGTAACATCATTAAGACGATTCGAAAGCGAAATCTTGGACTAAAGCTAATTAATATTTAATCCTCAAATTAAATCGTTCTTACAAAAAAATAAAATCCCAAAATAGAACAATTGTCGGGTATGTTCGTAGTTTGCCAGGTATTTGCCCCCATAATCCTTATCAAGATCACATGTTTTTTTCTCCCTCTTTTTAATTTGGTAATAAGATTCATATTCGAACATTAAAAGTTGTGATTTTAACAAGGCAACATCACTTTCCTTGCAGAAAGCTCGAAGCTTTGGTCTCTTTAATGGGGTTTTTTTTAATTAATGATGGAGGAATTTGATCTGATGCATCTGCCTTAGTTACAAATTATGGACATGTATGTGTTATAAAGTTGATCTTGTAGTGCTTTGAATTTAAATAAGAATTTCATTCAAAAAGCTTTTTTGTTTTTTAAGTACATATGCTTACTTTTTTTTTTAATCAATAGTACATATGCTTACTTGAAATACGGTGAAATAGAACATTCCCGGAAAATGAAATACATATGCCAGGAAACGCAGTAATTGAGAAAACAAAAATTATAAAAAATACTCCGTAACAATTAATTTAAGAGTATTTATCCACTAAATTTTGAGAGATATAATTACAAGTAAACTTATTCATAATATGAAATTTATACTATTATTTTTATAAATTACAAGTAGTACTTCAAGGCTTCACAATTTTATCATAAGGAACATTAATTAATTTATGAGGAGATCTCCGGTGAAACTTGTTCATAATATGAAATTTATACCACTATATTTATAAATTAATATCACTACACTTATCAACTGATATCATTACACTTATAAACTGAGATTATAGTATTAAATGTTATAAATATTAGTTTATAAGAGTAATATCACTTTATAAGTGTAACAGTATAAAAATCATACTATGAACAAGTTTCACAATAGATTTTGTGTTAATTTATAGCCTTAGGAAAATATGCTTGGATTGAATTTTTGGTCTTTATAATGATAATTCTATAAATTGTTCTTTATAATAAAATTTGATAAAATAGAAAACTATAAAGAAAAAGTCCAAATTGAGGATCACCAAGTTGTTTTCAAGTCAAATAGAAAAATTTGGACCATTTTTATGCCACATCCACAAACTTCCTATGAGTCAGATATATGTGGGTCGTTGAAAAAAAGTTTTAAAATCTATATTTAAGTCCGATTTAATTTATATTTTATATTATTTTCGTAGTCAGATTCAAAAAATCAATGTCGATTTATATTTCGTAAAAATCAATGAATAAAAAGCAGAATAAATTTAAACACACTTTCTAATTAATTATTCTACAGTGATCGGTCGTGTCATGTAAGAAATCAAAACTTAACAACTTATAAAATAAAAATTAATTGGCTAATAAATAATTAAGTGAGTGCTCTTAATTTATTTATGTCTAATTCATTCGTGGCACGTGGACAAGGCAAATTGGCACGTGCTGGTAGCTGACATTAGAAACTCTGAAGTTAATTGCTTAAAATCCCACTCGGCAATTGCAGATGTGATGATGGTGACTCATTAATTATTTTGAAATTTTTGAATGAAAAAAGATTATGAAAACATTTAATTCAAAATCAGATTTCATCGTGGATAAATCCATACAGGATTTTGAGTGTATACTACATATGGGCAAAAAATCAAAGTTCATGTGCATGGCATATTGTGTTTAGAATAAACTATATGTTTCAGTGAGTTGAGAAAAATATGTCGTTAATAAAATACGCATCCGTCCCTCAAAAGTATGTTCAGAGGTTGAAATATATTTTACAGAAATGTAGATTAAGTTCATTTATGTATAAGAGTAGGTCTAGTGTAAAAAAATTAATGTATGAAAAAAACTATAAAATCGCCCTAAATCATGACCTATTCGGGCCGGGTGAACCATCTACACCCTAAACACTCCATAATGAACTATAAATCATGACATATTCGAGTTGGGTGAACCATGAACCACTCGGGCCGAGTGAACTATGAACCACTCGACTTTGTCTTACCTTCACCATATACAGAATTTGTTTGTAAATAAAAGTTTGTTCATGTATGCAAATTTTCATAATAGACTTTGTCTATGTATAATATAATTGATTTTGAGTAAGGTACAATGATATCTTGAGTAAGTAAGTGATTGTTGGACGATGAAGATAAAAAAAATTGTGTTTATAGATATAATTAATCTACATTTCCGTAAAATTTATTTCAACCTTCTAAGCATATTTTTGGAGTACGATGGAGTAAGCTTTGTATAAAAAATGCAGGATGGATATAATTAAAAGATTGCCTAATTAGAAAAAAAAAAATAGAAACAAAGAGTCATTGGCGTTAGTCTTTAGGCATGTGTTTGCGCGAATTCAAAAGAGGCGATGGTTGGAAATAAAGCAATATGGGCGCCAATCCCTAGGACTAGTATTATTCCAACAATTGTAGGGGAACATCTCACCACTATTTCAATTTTAATTATATATATATATATATGTCTTTTTATTTTCTTCATTGAAAATTTGAATTTTTTTATGTATATAAGATATATCCAGTGCAAAGTACAATACAGTGTGAAGTATTGACTATCGAGATTCAGTGTAATTCTAAGAAGTTTCTATGATTTGAAAGTCACTCACTCATTAAAGGAAAGATTACAAAAAAAATGAATTTGATCGAACACCAACTCCAAAAACGACCTTTTAATTTTCTCTTCTCCTTTTTGAAAGGGACGTCTTTGAAGATCAATTTATTCCTGTTTTTCCATATACTCCAAATCGTGCAGAATGAGTTACTTTCTGGTGCAAGGCCCAAGGCCCAATTAGTCTAAGGTACAAATTTTTTTATTAATTAGTACCAGGTGCAAAATGGGTGTAAGAAAGACCCTTATACCCATATTTTTGGATTTGGTGGACTTGGGTCACATGACTCTTTTTTTGTGGTCAAAGTGAGCAACGGGCTAGTACAGTTCACGTGATGCAATCAAAATCTGATTTTCTTTTCGATTTGCCCCATTACTCTACTTTTTTCAATTTGCCCCATTACCCTTATTTTTTGATTTGCCAGATTACTCTCTCTCCCCCAGATTACTCTCTCTCCCCCACATATTACCATTGAATACGAACCTTGCCAGATTACTCTCTCTCTCTTTTCGATTCAAGGTAGTTCGAAATATTATAGAAATTACATACCTAAAATCCAAACAATTTACATATCTCTTCTAAAAAAAATCAAAATTACATATTTCGACGTGTTCGACATGAACATATACATAATAAACATTCATATGTTCATCAATCAACATGTTCATGTGTTTACATGAACATGTGCATAAAAGAAAAAGAAAACCTGGAACTCCAGATCCATCCTCATTTCCTTCATGATTTTAAAACTCGAATCCATCTTTTTCCTGCGCCTTTCCCCACCTCCACCATCTCCCACCTCCGCCACAACACCGCCCTATCCATTCAAACCAACTCCCTGCCCAAATCCCAAATTCAACCAAAACCAGAAATCCAAAAAATATTTCTTGATCTGGAAAAAATTACTTCATTAAAACGTAAAATTACTACCACTGCCGCCTAAAAACCCCCAAACCCAATCAAATTATTGCAAATCTTCACACCCAAAACCCAAACCCAAACTCATACCCAACATCATCAGATCCGTCGCATGAAGGCGGTGGTGGTGGATGCTCGTCGCGGCGATTTGGAAGGGGGCTTGTGGTGACGGCCGCCGTGGGTGGAAGATCTAGGGCTTTTAGCGGGTGGCCGCGGCGGCTGAGGAAGGCGATGGCCAAGGACGATTTGCAGACGAGGCGGCGGCAAGGATGGCAAAATATTCCTCAGATTTGCAGACGAGGCCGTCGAGGACGATTTGAAGACGATGGCCTTGGGGATGACGACTTGCGGACGGTCGGTTTCTGGGTGAGGAGGCAGGTGGCGGGGGAGGAGGGCACCGCTGTTTTTTTCTGGTGGCGGGGCAACGACCGCCGCATCGCTGGTTTTTCGCACGGGGCGTGATGGTGGTGCGACGGCCGCCGCGGGGGGAGAGGTGAGCGGACGATGGCCGCCGCGGGGGGGTGCGGTGGCGGCGCAGCCTTGATTTGTTGGAGCGCCGTTTGGTTATGGAGTTGTGCGATGAAGGCGGCGTGAAGAGATGGGTCGTGGCGGCAACCCAGATTTCAAGGTCACGAAGAGAGAGATAATGGGGGAGGAGGAGAAGGAGTGAGCACCGGTGAAATAAATTATTGAGAGAGAAAGGGAGATTATTGTTATTAGGGCTTTGGATTGGGTGAAATGAATTTAATGAGAGTGAAGGGTATTTTAGATTTTTTGATTGGTGTTTTGCATCTAGTAGTAATTTGAAAAGCAATTTGTACCTAAGAGTAAGATCAAAGGAATTTTTGTATACCTAAGGCTAATTTATTCTTTTAATTATTGTGTTTTTTTATAGGGAAAATGATGATAATGAGAGTGTTTTCTCTGACACCAAATATTGTTGTGCTAAAACCTAAATTGGCTGCCACACCACGTGCGTTACGATGCAACTTCACTTTCTTGGTTGTATTGCCGTCACGTGCACATCATGCCCCCTTCTATATACATCTCTCTCGCTTTGATGGAAGATGCATGCATGCATGTTTCATATATACATGCTGCTTATCCATCTATATGTATGCATATCTATCTATATGTTGGTGTATTTGAGAGCCTATCTCTTAATGATCACTCAATTTATGGGGCGTTACATATTTATTTCTTAGGGATGGAAACAACTTCAATGCGAAAGCGACAATGTTTTTCTTTTCATTTTATTTTATTCATTATTATGTACCTAATTAAACATATATAATCGTGTAGGAACTCATAGTTTAATTTAGTGATTAATTGATCTCATTTTTATATTTTTTAATGCACATGACATATTAATTAATGATGCCCTTTTAATATATATAGACAGATTAGGTTATTCAGTGAATTCGAGTTTACTTGAAGTGGCCTCTTTTTTTAGTTCCATAGTTGTACATACAAAATAATTATTTTTAAATGAAAAAAATTCGTATGAGACGGAGTACAAACTAACACAAATCAATACAACTCTTTTTAAAGTGTTAAAGCGTCATTGCCCACATTATATTCCTCTCACCGTGAGACCGTCACATGCAAATATGTTTTTTTATAAAATGTTTTAACTTTAAACAATAACACTGTTGAGGGAAATTAAATAAATTGATTATTCCCGACCCTCTCTACAAGCTCGAGCTTTTAGACGAGACGGAATTTTCTCATAAATTAAATAAATTGATTATTCCCGACCCTCTCTACAAGCTCGAGTTTTTAGATGAGACGGAATTCTCTCATGGTATCAGAGCCCAGGTTGTGGGTTCGATTCCCGTGGAAGCACTCCACCCATTTAAATTGTCCACTCTGTTGGGCCTCCTCTCCGAGAGCGAGACAACGATGATTAACTTGTTTAGTGAGGGAGTGTTGAGGGAAATTAAATAAATTGATTATTCCCGACCCTCTCTACAAGCTCGAGCTTTTAGATGAGACGGAATTCTCTCAAACACTTTATATCCAGAATATGCATAATGATAGTTGTAAAAAAAAAAATTGACATGATCCGAATTCATAAAAGTTTTTGTCATACATACTGCATCTTAGGAAATGAGACATAAAACACATAATTGTAATTATTGCAATTGGTATCTCTACGCAATGGGCCGCTTGGGCCAGACTTACTGACATTGAATTCATACTGAGTATAGTTTCAAGATGGGCCCAAGTATATGGGCTCTGAGATTGAGATGTGGTTGGAATAGAGGAAATTATGTGGGCTGCTTCTATCCACCTATAAAATATTAGGTAACTGTTAATAAGCCCAATGTTGAGTCTAATTAGATCGATTGAAATAATATCCTATAAGCCCAATACAGCAGTAAAAACTAAAATGCACCAACGCTAATAAATACTTACTAATATAAAATGAGATGTAGACTTGTAGTACAATTGATGTGAATATGTGACACGACTTTAATATGGAACCAATATCTACACAAATTATTTCTACCATGTTATAGTGTACAAGTATTTTATTAAGAAAATTAAATATATATAATCAATTTGGACATGCTCACAATGAACCGATCACACATCTATTGCAACATATGAAAGTCTTCGGTACAAGTCCAAGTATGAAGAACATTGCCACTCTTTGGGTGTAGGGGTCATATGGTCAATCTAGAAGTTAAAAAATATAGTAAAAGACCTCCTATAAGAATACTCTATATAGGAATAAACTCTTTATAGTAATAAAAAATTACGGTCTCAACTTAGGACCAATTATATTTAGAAATAAATTTCACATTGTAATAAGGTATATTTTTTTCGGTCCCGTCTTAAGGATTTATGCCTCCATTTAAGAATAAATTACATTTTATATAAAAAATTATATATCATTACAATTAAGATGACCTAAAATATTTATCTACGACTAATTATGACGACATCTTAATTGTATGCCTTGTCACTACATCTTTCAACTAGCGTGTGCGTAATAACTCGTCTGCATAGACACCTTCTTGTTGAAGTCAAAATAATTACATCCTTCAATATTGAACAAAAATTTATACACATGTGAATAATAATTATGTTTAGTTACTAGGTATGTGCATATTAGTTGATACATGTATTTTATATACTTTGAAAGTGTATGTATTTATTTCGGTCTATATATTAATTAGATATATGATTTTTTTAATAAATTTACATACATGTAGTATAGTACTCTCTCCGTCCCATGAGAACTTGAACACTGAAAATGACACGCAAACCAAGTAAAGTGGGTTTTAGTGTGCTTGAGTGGAGTAAAACAAGGGTGTTGTGAGTGTATTAATATTATGTTTGTTTCCATTTTGAGAATGTTCAAGTAATGTTGGGACGTCCAAATAAGGTAAGTGTTCAAGTAATCACGGGTCGGGGGAATATGTATTATATTGAATGTAATTTAAAAAAATATATATATTTTTCTAGATTGTGTTTGAGATAATGTCTAAATTTGGAAATATATTAGAAAATCACTCCTCTTCATAATGGTTTTAAAATTCTAGATTGTGTTTGAGATAATGTCTAAATTTGGATTGGTGATGTATTTATTTTACTAGTAAGGTTGTGTTGGGTTGAACACAGCTTCTAATTTAAATTGATTATATATATTCAGTTTTCATAATTTCTTTTATAAGAAAATATATGATATGTTAATGTTAATTAATTTTTTTATTTACATATAGTACTTAATTTTAGTTTTTGATTTAAAAAGTAAAATAAAATTCAAATAAAATATTTACTGTTGTTATCAACGGTCATTAACCGCCTCTTTATAATTTCTACAACTTTTCAATCCAAAAAAATCTCTCTTCTAATTGTAATAACTTTTACTTAGATATTATAATATCACCGTAACACCACAGAACTACCCACGGCGGCGCTTGGCCCACACCAGGCGTCGCCACCACCGCTCCCGCCGTCCATCATCACCGGAATCGCTCAATAAACACACAAAAATGGCCAATCCATATTTCACGGACGCAATTTCAAGTGCAGAGCAATTTTTAATGCTTGATGACAATCACGAAAGCCCTTTACCCGATGAATTCGTAAACGGAATGATGGCGGAACTCGGCGGCGAAGTCACCGGAAACAATGAGACTCAATTTCGCGAAAATCTCTGTTATAATGATGATCAAAATACAGAGTATAATAATTTCCTACAGTTTTCGGAATTAGGAAATCGGATTCCAATTCCAATTTGGCCAATTCCACCATCGCCCTACAGTTGCACTTGTTGCCAAACTCTCCGACAAATTTTCCATGTTAATGGTTTGATCTCTTTCTACTTAATTAACGCATTTCATTGTTGTAGACAATTTTTTTTTTTTTTTTGCATATAATATTAACATAAGAGTAACACTTGCAAGTTACAATGCACCAATTTGGAGACTGGTTCGATTTTCACCCAATTTAACTAAATTGTCAGACTGTGAACGAATCAAAATTTAGTCAAAATTGAGTCAAATTTGCATCATTGTGTATAAGTTTTTGCTTTAATTTAAAATTGCTAATTATATATATGGATTTAAATATTTCACAAATTTTGATAGGTAATCATGTGTTGAAGCTTCACATTCATGGAAGATTAGGCCTAATAGCCCACGCGGTGTTGGAGAAATACATTAATTTATCCTCTGAAAATCGCGAGTACCATATGTTTGAGTAAGCTTATTTATTTATTTATTTATTTATATATATCTCAATGATAATCATATGTTTATTTAAATGTGATTTTGTTTTGTTACGTTTTTAAGTTTTTGTGAAGAAAGCATAGGCAATGTGAAGCAATTCTTGGTTCAATATTGTGATGATCGTAAGAGAGAAGGCTATATAATGTTGCAAGATCCTCTTTCCAACTTTTACGGCGCTTTATGCACGGGTCTTAAAGACGGTAATTATAAAAATTTAAGCAGTGACATTTTATACGCACAAACTTTTGAAGGTAAATTCATGACTGATTTCGTAATGAATTTCGTTAATTCTTCTACTACTTCAAATCATTAATTTTCTTGAACTAATTAATGTTTTTCAACAAAATGTTGTTATAGGAGATGTACAAATAAACCAAGATGGCGCTGTAATAGACCAACAAGAAGAAGAGGGAAATGGAGTAAGATCATCTGGCAGCCACCTGGCATTACAGGTTTTATTTTAGTCGTATCGACTTTTATATAGTTATGTAATTTTTAATTGTACAATATTATAGTTCCATAATTGATTGTAGGAGGTAAAATATCTGGTTGGCACTAACGTATCAGAGTCTAATTTGTCAACGAGATATTTCATGTCCTACAACTAGTTATTAAACTAAAATATAAAAATAAATATATATATATAGGACTATTTTCAATACGTTCAAGTCGACATGATATATAAGCAAAAATGAGGGTAAGTTATTCTTATTTCGAATTTCAATCATATCGATCTTTATGAATCGAAAATAGTTATATAACTTTCAATTGTTTAACATCTTATAAGTTCTATAACCGTTGTAGGAAGTGAAATATTCGATTGATATTGACGTGAGAGAAGTCTAATTTCTCAACCAGATGTTTCATCTCGTACAACTGTTTACTGAACACGACAGAGTAAAAATTCAAAACAAGCGTAATTTACATGACTGAGAAAACTATTTTACCAATCGTAACGCTTGATTTTTGTCGCGATATGTAGAGCAGAGGGAAAGAACAGGAAATATGAAAGTGAGAGATTTGGTGATGTACTTCCATCTTCCCATCAATGAGGCAGCCAAGGAATTGAACTTATGTTCATCTGCAATAAAGAGCATTTGTCGAAAGCAAAATTTGGGTAGGTGGCCTTACAGAAAGGTAATTGTACCCTTGGCTTAATGTTATGAACATCTTGTTCTTCTTCTTTTGAGATTATGAATGATGGTCTTAAATTGTGCCTGTGTTTTGTAGATAAAGAAAATCCAGAATGAAATTTCAAGAAATGAGAGGAGTTTGAACTCAAATGATGCTGATGAACGAGCTAAAGCTTTAAGAGAGATCCAAGAGCTTCAACGAGAACTTGACGGGTTTTATCGACGGTTTAATGTGTGATTAGTGTATTACTTTAAGTAACTAACTTATACAAATTGTGGCTCAGATGTACCAAATTATTTGTTTTAGTATTTATGTTCAACGTTAATGTTCAATCAAATGAATGTATGATTTTTTTTTTTTAATCGGAAAAAGGTGTTAAATTATAAAAGAGTACAAGGGGTATTAAAATTTATTACATAATCGAATCAAAACAAATCGTCAATGGGAGAGCAAATGTATGGAAACGTATTACACCATTTGCACAATTCACTAGTGTGTATTTAATCTATGACACAGTTTTTAGGATTCTTGATCCATTCCGAAGTGGTATCGATCTCAACTTTATTTCTTTCACCACGAACAATGATCAAGTTCTTACCTTAATCCCTGTTGCCGCCTTGTATATGTTCGGTATTGTACCATTAAAAACCAGATCGTTCTTCATCTGCCAAATACACCAAATCGCACAAGCCCAAATGGCGACATCAAATTTATGAACCGAATCTTACCTAGAAATCCGACGTGATTTTTTGCTGCAAACTTACTTTTGTTGGTAGCTTTTTTTTAACACCTTCCACACAATTGTTTGAACACTTCTTGAAGTATCGCAAGCTCTAAGTTTCTTTAAAGCAACACTCTTCTCCGCATCCGTCTCTTCTCCAAGCGATTTTGATATAATGGCGAATGCATCCTTGGTCAATCTTCATTTTCCTCCTCTAATTGAAACCTATTAAGATGTTCCGTCAATTCATGTATTATAAATTTGTATATTGTGAATAAAAAAAATAATGATTTTTATTTAACATATATTGATGTTGTTTAAAGACATCATGTCACTTAAATGCATTCTTAAAAAGTGCAACTTATTTTTACTGTTGCTAAAGAGATCTATTTTTTAGTCAATTTTTTATGCATTAATTGTACCGTGCAACACGTGACACCAGTTTTAACTGAAACGTGACAATAACTATAATTTAAACGTGGAGACTTATATAATTTAACCATTATCCAAAATTTAACTGAAATAAAAATAAAACGTGGTGTCTGTCTACATAAATCGATGTACTTTAATTTATTATTGTGATGCTAAATTTTATATTTAAATACCAAAAGTTCATAAAATTATCAGAAACACTTAAAGCTTAAAACAATCTGGAATAAACGAGAAAGTTGTGATGCATGCTTCCAACTTTATCCACCACCTCCTAGAACATACTATCCACCTCCTCATCCCTTCTTTAAATAGAAATCTTGTCATTTTTAACTTTAAAATAAAAAATAATCAATCAACGGTAAGTGTTATCTAATCTCAAGCATCTGAATCATCTCTAAATAGTAAATACTCTGTTCAAGAATAATGGCTTTAGCTCGTTTAGCTCTCAAAAATTTGCAGCAGAGGCCGCCTTTCTTGTCCCAGAATCAGAGATGGGCTTCTCAGATTCTCCGGCGCCTCAACTCCGCCACGGAGGAGACGCCGGATTCCGGCCGTGAGGTGGCGGTGGCTGATCGGAGCAAGAGGCGGAAGAGGAGGGGCGGACTTTGGCGGAGCAACACCCGCGACGATTTCCCTGCTCTTTGGGGTAATTTACCAAACACTTTAGTACTTACTAATAAAATTGATAACTATAATTTGAAAATTTTCTGTAAGATAAAAAAGAAATGAACATACTGAATTTGTGATATTTTATTGCATGTTTCATTCATTTTAAGTAGTGTGACATTTAAAAAGTGGAATCGAATATATAATTATAAGGTTGGTTAGCAAGGAAACTCGATTACTGAAAAGTGAAAACAGAGTTCCTGAGAGAATATATGGTGATTTTTTAAAAGAAAATATATTTTTGTAATTAAAAACGGGCAAATTCTTGTAGACATGCACAACTATGGTGCATTTTGAACAGTTTGGTTGCTTTCCCTGAACAGTATTACTTATTATACTGAAGAGTATTAGTTGGTTTGCTGAACAGTATTACTTATTTTACTGGAGAGTATTAGTTGGTTTACTGAAGAGTATTAGTTGTTTTCATGGAACAGTATTCACTGTTTTCAGTGAACAGTATTAGTTGGTTTACTTAACAGTATTACTTATTTTACTGGAGAGTATTAGTTGTTTTCACGGAACAGTAATCACTGTTTTCAGTGAACAGTATTAGTGGTTTTAGCTGAACGGTATTAGTTGTTCACTAGTGCAACAGGTGAAACTGCACCGTGCACACAAGTGTTCCTCTTAAAAACGAGCTTTTATTTATAAGTTTGAGTTCTCTAATTTTGAATCTCTCAATCCAAACACAATTATATTCGTTCTCCAAACATCCGACACGCAGATTCCTTTCCGTCGGGGTTAGGAAACGCGCTACTACAAGTAACGGAGAACATAAACCGGCTCATGGAGACTTTCTCTCCATCCCGTTTAATCGGGCGAGCAATGGAGCACGACGACAGCTACAAACTCCGGTACCACATGCCGGGGTTGGCAAAGGAGGACGTGAAGATAACCATAAAAGACGGCGTTTTAAGCATAAGAGGGGAGCATAAGCACAAAGAAGAAGAAGGATCGGACGATGAGTTTTGGTCGACGAGAAGCTACAGGTACTATAACACGAGCTTGTTGTTGCCCGAAGACGCGAAAATCGATGAGATAAAGGCGGAGATGAACAATGGGGTGTTGAATGTTGTGATACCTAAGAGTGAGAGTGGAAAGAAGGATGTTAAGGAAGTGGAAGTTCAGTGAGTTTTGTGTATGGGTGAGTTTGAAGTGTCTGAATGTAAGAAAGTGTGTGTTGTATTCAGTTTGACTAGTTCTTGTTCATTGGGTTTGTCCTAAAATAAAAAGAGTGTACATGTATCACTTTTGTAGACAGGGGGATATTGTGTTTATGATGCTATTTAGAAAGTCTATATAAGTCCGTTTCTTTAGTGGTATGAGTTTCTTTAGTGGTATGAGATTTGGAGGGATATGAAATTTTGTAATATATATAAGTGTTTATTATGATGTGTTTAAATCTTGATATATTTAGGTCAATTGTCATCAATGGATAATGTTTGGTATTATTAATACCACATAGGAGGTGGTTGAATAATCAGGTCAAAATGGAAAAAGAAGTATGAACTTTCGGGCCACACAGAAAAATTATCAATTATAACAAACACAAACTACTTGAAAATATGGGATATAATTTTTTTTTTTCTCATGAAACAAACGGGCTCTATATGTGGAGTATAGGACGGATCCAGGGATTTCGTCCCAAGGGAGCAAAATTTTTCATTCGGTAAGGATAACGAAATTTTAGAATTCCAATGGGGACAAAATTTATAAAATTTTACTATTGTAAAACATATATATATAATTTTTCGACATATATAGTACAAAAAAAAATTCATCTGAAGGGCCCCCAGATCCATCCCTGAGCACAGGTGTTCAATTAAGACAATTTATTCTTATATTTGATTCTGGATAATCTTCTTTCTTTTCTTTTCTTTTCTTTTGGAAGAGTATTTTAGGAAGTGTTCATTAAAAAACTTGTAATAGTCTAGATGCATTGGAGTTTTGTCAATTTTTTTCTTCAATTTTGGAGTGTTTCACATAACCTTTTGTGTTGTTTATCTGTTTTCTTATTTTATTTTTCGTTTATTTCATTTTTTCCTTAGGAACGATTTTTGTTTTTTTTCACAGGATTCTCCTTAGGAACGATTGAGGGTGTAACTTCCCAACATTTGTTGTTGTTTCTTTGTCACTTGTTTTTATAATAAAGTTTTTTTGTAGTTTTTACCCGTGTTTTCATAATCGAACCGGTGATCGAACCGGACAGACCACCGGTAAGTGGTTTAACCTGCGGTTCAACCGTTGAAATGATTTCTGCCTAATTTTTTTCAATATTTCTTATATTTAGTTAAAAAAAAATAAAAAAATATACACCTACAAAAATTTAAACATATATCTTATAACTTTTCATATTTAAGAAAATACAATAGAGTCATGATCATAATAAAAAAACAACACAATAATATGAGAGGGTAACTTAAAAGGGAAAAGTGAACCTTATATTTTTATCTCACATCGAGTAAATATTAAAGGAAAATGTAAGAGAAAATAAAATCTCATAATTTTGTCCCACATCGAAAATGTTAGAAGAAAATGTGAGAGAAAACAATATAAAAGGGAAAAAGTGTACCTCATCTCATATATTTGTCCCACATCGAAAGTGTTTGAGAAAAATATGAGAGGAAGTATTATAAAAAGGGGGTGAAGGTGGACCTTGATTCATATATTTATCTCACCTCATATATTTATCCCACATCGAAAATGTTGGAGAAAAATGTGAGATGAAGTATTGTAAAATGGATGAATGTGGATCTTGGTTCATATTATCCCACCTCATAAGTGTTGGAAGAAAATGTGAGAGGAAATATTATAAAAGGGTTAGCCCACCTCATACATTTATTCCACATCAAAAGTGTTGGAGGAAAATGTCATAAAAAATATTTAAAAAATATTTTAAAAGAAAAAAAAAAGGAAAATCGATTTTTTTCCGGTTGAACCGGTTTTTGACCGGTTCAACCTTAAAAGTGATTTTGTGCATGTTTTTTAACCGGTTTACCGGCCAATTCCCGGTTCAACCGGTTGAACCGACAACACTACATTTTACAAAGTTTTAATAAATCAAAAAAGATAAATATAGTATAAAAATATCAAACTGCTCGAGATCGATTCATGTTCGGCTCGATTAAAAGTCGTCCGATCTCTACTCGATTAATTATCAAACAAGCTTAAATATAAATATTAAATTTCACTAATATTTTAAACAAGTTTGAATAAGTGTATGTTGGACTCAACTCATTTATAGGCCTAGCCTTGCGGAGCTGGAATTTTCATTTTAAAGTTTAAGATTCACTTATTTTGTTCTATTTTTAAACTAGATGTAGGATTAAAAAAAATGATCAGTTAGTCCTTGTCATATCATGTACAAGATAATGTGACTACAAATTGTTTTTTTAAGAAATTGAACCAAACGCCCTCCAACAAAGTTCGGGCTGCATATAATTTAATTATTTTATCCTGAGTCATGAGTCTCCCATAAAATTTATTCACAGAGTAAAATTTATACTGTTACGTTGATAAATTAATATCATAATATATATATATATAAAAATTATTATTATTACACTTATAAACTTATATTATAATATTAAATGATATGTGTATTAATTTATAAGTGTAATGATATCAATGATCCTAACCCTAGTCGGTTGAAGTTGAATACACATGCGTCTGTCAAAGTCGAGATCGCTGCGGCTTTGGCGGGTGTTCTTCGAGGGAGGAAAGGTGGTGTGGTGTTTTTGAGTGAGGTGTAATACATCTGATGTGGGAGTTGCAGAGGCGTCAATTATACGACGTGGCTTGGAGTATGCACGAGATCATGAGGTACGTGTGGTGGGCATTGTGTCTGATGTTCAAATTGTGATTTTTGCTTTACAATCTCGAAAGCAGGATCTCAGTTATATGGGGACTATTGTTAGAGATGTATTGGAGTTTGGATCGAGTTCGATAGTGTGTCTTTTGCTTGGACGAGGAGAGCTGAGAATTTAGTGATTCATAACTCATAAGCTGGCCCTGTTTCCTTTTTTTTTGTGTGTGTTTCTTCTTTCATTTTGATTCGTATTTCGAATAATATTGTTGTTACTGTGGAAGTCGAGCTATTGGCAACCTAATATCTATATTTTTTCATTTTAAAAAAATGATATCAATTTCGTACTATATATAAGTTTTCAAGAGAATTTATATTTTTAGTTTTTAAAAGTTGAATAGGGGATTTTTCACGTTAGGATCTGCCAAGTATCAGAAAAAAGTTGCAAAGAGAAGATGGTAAAATCGCATTTCCGACCGTTATTAAAAGTTGCAGGGAAGAAAAGGAAAGGCGAGTCAGTTGGGACTTTAAATATATGTACTTGCTCATAAATATATGAATTTACAAATTTATTTATAGTTGAATATGATGCTATTCTCATTGCACGAAAATTCCATCTGTTTATCCATATTCATATAAGGATGCCTTTGTAAGGTATATATCATATTATCGTATAGAAAAATCGGCATATACAATTTGTATATTTGTATTGTACCAAAGTTTAGTATATTTATATACAATTTTCTTTTGTTGGTGTACTGAAATTTTAAAAGGTATCTCAAAGAATTATGTTTCATCTAAAAGTCTGAACTTATAAAGAAGTGTATTAATTTGTTTAATTATTTTAATTTCCAAACACTTTCGCTCACTCGTGGAGCTGAATTCTCAGCCTCCATCTATGAGAGGAGACCCAATGAGTGGATAATTTAATATGGATGGAGTTCCTTTCAGTGGGAATCGTACTCAGGACGTGGGCGTGAGTATGAAATCTCTGATACCATGAAAGAATTTCGTCTCACTTAAAAGTCTGAATTTATATAGAGGTGTGAAATTAATTCGTTTATTTTAATTTCTCAAACAGTACCAGTACGCAAAGTTCCATAACGAAATTTAATACTCTCTCCTATTCAAAATATAAGATGTTTTGGTCTTTTGCATGTTTATTAATAAAAAAAAATTATACCAAAATTAGTCTTATTTAATAATAAATTATCTTTAATGACATGATAGGGAGTAAAACAAGAAAGTAAAAAAATAGTATTAAATAAGGACAATGTAGAAAAATAAAAGTGAAAACATCAAATAAAAAGTAAATAATGCAATAAACCAAAACATCTTATATTTTGAATTAGGGGGAATACTATTTTTATATTGGAATTTATATAGAATATTAATATGGTATACCGAAATGTTTTGTACATTTTTGTTCAATAAGTATGAAGTAGCAACTTATTTTGTGAGTGTCGACATTTTTGGTACTACAAATTACGATTGTAGAGTGGTAAATAATTGGATACATTTTTAGCTTTTGTTGCTGTACGCATTGGTCCAATCCAATGGCTCTGTGCACAGGTGACCTCATCAAATACCAACAGTGAAAGCTACAACCTTTCTGCAAGTAATTGAAATATTCAATATTTACCATTTTTTATTTTTAATTAAACTACGATAGGAACAAGGCTTGAGAGAAAAAAATCACAAATGGTATTGTAATTTTGTCAGATCCACAAATGGTCATGTAAGTTTTTAGTTCTTTTAGTTTTAATTTTAATCATTTTCGCAGAAAAATTGAAAATTTTGGCCAAAAAATAGCCGGAAAAATGATATAACATAAAAAATGATGCGGAAAAAAGTATTGAAATGTCGGGTTTAGAGAGAGAAAGAAAATATTATATGTTTCGACTTTCGCCTCAACGTAAATCACTCGGAATTAACTATGATTATAAATGGAATTCGTGCTTTTTGAAGTTGCGATTCACTGGGGAGGTGTAATCAAAACATGAAATTGATTGATGGTTTTTCTTCATTGATGAAAGATATTTCAAATGAGAGTTGTTGCGACCGTTAACGTGACCAAAATAAAAAGTTTGGTTAATTTTGCGATTCAATTTTAAATTATCATGCGAAAAGGATTAAAATTGAAACTAAAAGGAACAAAATTGATAAAGTCAAAATTTACAGGACCATTTGTGGATTCGGGCAAAGTTACAGAACCATTTGTGATTTTTTTCTCTAAGCCTTGACGACTGTTCAAGCACAAAGGACGGAGGGAGTAGGATCAAAATACAAGGCGGATTTTTAAAGTCCGGAAATAAATACAAAGAGATTTATTTTTAACTCAATGAAGTTTATGAAGGTTTGAACTGGGGGTTAATTTAATATTATTATTTAATTGAAATAGTAATCTACTTAAAAGGTTAATTTTTTTATTTATAAACAAAAATGGATAAGGCTTGGTGATTATAAAGTGTTAATTTTCTGTAAAATGAGATATATTAGTAATAATAATGTACGATGAGAAGGTCATGTATATAATACATTAATTCTCGTCCATGAGCAACAATGATTGGAATTCTTGATCGAGCTTACTGCATGATTTTTCTATTGATAGATTGTTTCATTTCGTTCTCTTGTCTCTTGATTCTTGAATGTAAGCAACTTTTCACCAGTTCTCATGCATGACCAATTAATTACTTTGACTCCATTCCAACACATTGGCTCATTTCTCTTTACTACTTTTTCACATGTAATGCATCTCACACACGCTACTATTAATTATCACAATATTAATGAGTTAAATTCATTTCTGATTCCACCAAATATGAGATCTCACGATTTTGGTCTCAATATTCACCATTTTGATTCCGTAAGAATATTTTCATGCAGTTTTGATCATTATGTTGCGGAATTGTTAAATTTAACTGCACTTTTGGTTCTAAATCTTGTCACGTGGGATCAAAACTGTAGCTGACTTTTAACGAAAATAGTAACGGTAGGACCAAAATTGCATGAAAAAATAGTTTTAGGAGCAAAGTGATAGGTGTTGGAACCAAAATTGTGAGATAGTATGTACTGTGAGACCAATTTATTTATTTTTAACTCCAATATGAATTAAATAATTTAGTAGAGTACTGTCGCCCTCTTGGGTAATATTACGGTGCAATACCCTAAAATTATAGAAAAAAATGCATGTCTCAAAAATATATCGTGTGTACGTAAGAAAACTCAAGATTTAAATTGAGTTATAAAAAATAATATTTTATTTGCTCATATAGTTTTATGTTATACAAACTGAGCAGCAATATTACATGAAAAATAATAATATTGCATATTTACTTGTATTACTGATCAATATTGAAATAATGTTGCATGATAATGTTATCGATAAGCATGTATTATTATTATTATATATATATATATATATATGAACTTTATCACTATTGTGTGTAAAAACTATCACTTTATACACAAAAATTTTCACTGTTTAAAAATATAGAGCATTTTTTAACAGTGTTAATTTTTTGTAACAGTCAAAATTTTTATGCATAACCACTACAAGAAAATGGTGCATTGCCTACAAATTTTTTTAATATTTTTTCAACATGCCTATAAAATTTTATAATTATACAGATTATTTTTAAACGACAAATATAATTTCTTACGAAAATGTAAATTTCCTAAGAAATTATTTGTATAGATAAGTTTGCCTACGAAAATTATAAATGTGTAGGTAGATTGCTCGTAGGTAATTTGTTTACCTAGAAAATTATTTGTGTATGTATTTTTTTTAAAAAATTAATCTTAGACAATTCTCACTTTTTAAAGACCAAATTATTTTTATAGGAAAATTTTATAATCATTTGAAAATTTTCGTAAACAATTCTTTATTTTTTTGTAGTGCAGTGATAATTTTTATACATAACACTATAACAGTGATACTAAACAAATCGAATTCACAATGAACTCAAGTTTACATAAGTTTTTGTCATCCATAAAACTCATTGATGTGGAAATTTCTCAAATTTCTTAATATACACATGATATTCTTTTGAAACGACATTTCCCCAAACAGTGAAGGCAACATTATTTTCTCAATATGAGATGTCATGTTTTTAAATTTTGATAAAATGCCATTATATACATCAGATTTGTAATAAACTCTCATGTCCTTTCTTCTTCACATATATATGTACAACCACTTAACCTTCTCTGCAACCACCATTCTCTCTCCTTCTATAAACACCCAATCTCCTACAACATCCACATTTTCCAATTCTTATTGCACCAATCTTTTCAATTCAAACCTATACATAAAACTATATACATTTGTAATAAATTAAATTCTTGCTTCATATTATGTACCATATAGTTTATGGCTCTAACAAGAAAATGTCAGCTTTCTAACAGGTTTGCTGCAGTTATAGCCATCTTATTATACTTTTCTCTCTCTATGCTGCCACTTGAATCAGGTAAATTAACAGAAAAGTGATTAAATTCAATATTTATATAAAATTTACTATGTTTGTTCATAAATCTCATCCATAAATTTACTATTTTCATATGCATCATGCTAGGTAGCAGTGATAGCTTAATTTGCACAATATTACTCTCAATATAATGTTAGCTAGGTTGTGTTCTTTTATATTTTTTCATTTTTAATATTACTTTAGACATCCTAATTTCTTGTTTGTATATTAATTTAGGGATGAATTTCAAAATTAATTAACCATCCACAATCACAATCTATTATACTACTTACATTCACTATTATAATTTTTAACTTTTTCGAAATCACAAACTTTTATTTTTCACAATATAATCTTCTAACTGTCACAATTCTTTCACAATGTTACACACAAATTTATTTTTTCAAGAATTTCAAGGAAAAATGAATAGCTTATTGAGGATATTTTAGCTTAAAAGTTTTTGTCCACTTAGAAATCACATGGCATCTTCATTATGACTTGGGACATTTTCAAAACATGAGATATTAATTTAATGCTATGTATATGTTTGTATATATATATACATATATAATATTAGGTGGGATTAAGACAAGAATGAGTGAAGAAGAGCTAAGAAAGATGGTTTTGGGATCAAAGCCACCAGCTTGTGTGAACAAATGCATGAGGTTCAGGCCATGTGAGTCAACCCTAGTCATACCACCCCACAACACCAGGGCTAATTTTGTAAATTCAGCTCATGGAGAAGTTGGTAGCTACTATCTTCTCTCTTGGAAATGTAGATGTGGCAAGAAGATTTATCAGCCCTAATTATGTCAATTCACCAAAAATAAAAGTCAAAGAATTAAAAAAAAAAAACCCAAAATTTTAGGTAGGAGTATAATATTGGTGAATATTTTTGTATCTTTAATTTGCATAATGGGTGTTCTGTTTTTTCATATCCAAAATGCTCCGATCGGATATTTTGCCATTGACAAAAATTTACATGAACCCGAGTTCATCGAATTTTTTTTCCTCCAAGTATTATTGTATGTAAAGCACTATATATAAAAAAAAAAGTAATTAAGTTTGTGTGGTAATCAAGTAAAAATAAAAGGATTGGTAAATAATGTGCATGTAAAAAACATAGAACCAATCAATTCGTTGTGCTCCATAACCCAAAGGGGTGGAAATAATCGATTTGACTTGAAAATGATAATTGCTTTTTATAAATAGTATACTTTTTTTTTTAGATAAATATTTATGTTGAGTTTTGAAGCGTGGGTTTTGAATGATTGGACTGATGAGAATTATTGTACTGTTTATATTGAAATAGAAGCAAACATAGTGGTGTCATGTCATTTAAAGGCTTAGAACACTTTAAATTGTTTCATCAGATCCATGTGCAATATGCCTGTCTCTACAGTGCCTCAATGTGTGGTGCTGGTTTTATAGTAACAGTGATTTCATTGTTTTTTCTTATAATTTTGTTGATCTTAGGATTTTAGATATTTCGGCGCAATAATTAGTTCAGTTTTACTTTTAATCCACAAATATTTTAATAAAGCAGTTTCTAATCATATAGATTTGTATTAGGTAAATGCCTAGATAAATTTGTCTATGGAAGTACACAAATGTACTTCGTAGGTAAATTTGTTTAGAAGTGCCTACGGAAATGTAAATTATCTAGAAAATTGTTTGTATAGGTAAATTGTTAGTTTACGAAAATTACAAATGTGTAGGCAGTTTGTTCGTAAGTAATTTATTTGTGTACTAAAATTTTAAAAAATCGTAAGCAAAATTTAGGCAATCTTCACTATTTAAAGACCAAATTATTGTTATTGAAAAACTCTGTAATCATTTGAAAATTTTTATAGGCAAATCTTTATATTCTTGTAGTAATTGACCTTATGTAACAGTTTATTGTAACACTTTATTGTAACACTTTTAGTTTATGTAATACATTATGGTATATGGTACAATGCAATTGATGTACAAGAGATTTACTGATATAAACTTTTCCAAAATGTTGTTATTCTCAATAGACATATTACACAATAATTTTGGACAAGTGAAAATGAAATATAAGTCTATCTCATCTAACAGAGGAGTACTGATATTTTATTTGAGGGAGTCTTGCGTGAAACGGTCTTATGTATGGTCTTATTTATGAGGTGGAGCTCCACTTTAATATATATATCTTATTTTGTTTTACAACATGATTCGGGCAACATTATAAGTCCGCGATCATACAATATATATGTGATGGAAAACGTCTTATACATTTTTTTGTTAAAAAAGATATGGGTCCGGTTATTCACACCCACAAAATTAGTAAATTCACCCACATAAATATTGATCTACACACTCTACCCTTTTTTTCTCCTTTAATGTTTTCCAACCACAATCATTTGGCATTTCATTCTTGTTTTTGACGCCTTCTTTGTCACGGCGGTCAAAAAGATCATTGTTTAAATCACCCCGTCCATTTATTTACAAAAATTTAAACAAACCTAAATCTAAAAGCGTAAGATCCTTCCTCCACATATGCAATGACGTCAACCCACCGAGCACCGCCCGATCGTACAATGTCGCCCTTCCTCCACCCACACAACACCGCCCAATCCCGACCAACACCGAATATTTAAATAGAATTAATTTATCCTCCCCTACTAAAAAGCCACCCTCCCACTGATTCACATCGAATCTACTTTAAATACCTCCACCCGGATGTAAGTGCCGCTCTACCTCCCACACGCATTACCTAACAATTACCTCAAATCAAAAAATCCTAATCTTGCCATGCTTGGGGGCACGTGCCCCCATAAGAATATTGTTTCTAAGTAATATACTTGTATTATAGATGATTTAACGTGTAAAGAGAGTGATCAGATTGATTGAAGAACTTTATGTCATAGCCCCAAGGTCAAGTGGTTCAAACCTTGGCCAGCCAAAATTTTGCCAGCATTATTTTGTTTTTCTTATCAAAATAATACTTTTTTCATATTTTATAGTGTTATATTTGTTGAAAATAATTTGAAAATATTTTAGTTTAATTATTTTGTGGTTTGGCTCTTATAAAAATAAGAGTTAATTCCAAATAATTACACGACCTTTAGACAAAATATCAATTTAATCATGACCTTTAAAATTATTGTATAAAAGTTCAATCTTTGATGTTGTTGCAAATTAATACACGTTTTTTTTTTCCATCGACCGTGAAGAGACGATGTGGCTCAAAACAAATTCCACTTTTTTGGGTAAACTATTATTTTTAAAAAGTATGTCGACTACACGATAAGGGATGAAATGTCTATATCATAAATATAAAAAATATTTAAAAAGTGAATTAAAAAAAATAATAAAATAAAATCTAAAATAATAAAATAAATTATTTAAATCTAAATTTCAAACCTTAAAAACTAATTCTTGTCGTCAATGTTTCAAAATTAAATATATTCTCATGTTCCAAAATTAAATGTAATCCCTTAATTCTCTCCCACCATTACCAACACCGCTCATCCCATCCATTGTCCATTGTCACTCTACCCCCCACACGCAACCCCCTCACTTGTTGTTCTTATTGTTTCTAAGTAATGCTTGTATTATAGATGATCCTTAAAATTTCATAAATTTGTGAATTATTTATTGAGATTCGATCAATTTTATGAAATTGATATAAATTTTATTTTTTATTTATATTTTAATTGTTTTTTTTAGATTTTAACTTCTTTTAATTATTATTTTTTATTTTAGTTTATTTAAAAAATGTGTAATATTAAGTGGAATAATTTAAAAAATATTATTTAATATGTATCATTCTAACTAACAAATATATTTAAAAAAGTTTTCGGTGAAAATAAAATCTAAAATAATAAAATAAATTATTTAAATCTAAATTTCAAACCTTGAGAAAAGAGAAAATTAAATATATTCTCATGTTCCAAAATTAAATGTAATCCCTTAATATCAATTTGCAACAATATCAAAGGTTGAACTTTAATACAAAAAATCTTTATTGAGATTCGATCAATTTTATGAAATTGATATAAATTAAATTTTTTATTTATATTTTAATTTGTTTTTTTAGATTTTAACTTTGTATTTTTTTATTTTAGTTTATTAAAAATGTGTAATATTAAGTGGAAAAAAAAATATTTTTTAATATGTATCCCCATATTTTATAGTGTTATATATATGACAAATTTATGATATTTTTGAAAAAATACGCAGTATTTATTTAATTAACCCTAAAAAAATATTTTTTCCCATATTTTATAGTATTATATATATAAAATTTATTATGGTAAAGACAATCACCCACACCCACCCCTTTCAATTCCTAAATTACACTCCGTGTCGCCATTAGACGAAGTGTGCCTCTTTTTCAAAATATTTATTCACAATGATTATCTTTCAGTTTATTAGATTAATATTTTTTGTTGCTTGTTCTCTAAATTTTGGTATTCAGATTCTCGATTTGTTCATAATTTAGAATAATTTTGCTGATATGGGCTGGCAACAATGGAGGAAGCAATGGATGGTGCGGCTTCTGTTCTTTTGGAGAGGAAGAGATCCAAAATTTAGGACAGAGGGTATTTTTGTCTCTTTCTAAAAAAATAAAAAATTAGTGGGTACATTTACTAATTATGGGGTGCCAATAACTGGACCCAAAAGATATTTTACAACTTAAAATAAAGATGGCCCAGGACAGTTCAATTGTTAGGGCTTTTTTTATATATATATAACAGACCAAGCCCAGTGTCCCACTTATTCGGCCCAATCATTGCGAAAAACTCAACCAAGCAAATGACTGAACGAGTTTTTAAGATTTTCAGCTGAAAATAAACTGAAAAACTCGCGCAAAAATGGCGTCTTCCCCCTTTCCGTTTCCCCCCACCGTTAACCATCACAGTCCCCACCTACCTACGCCGCCCAAATACAATTGCTCAGCCACCAGTAAAATTGACTCGATAGCCTTCTTCTCTCCTTATTCGTCCAAAATTAATCTCAACCGTTCATTTCCCTCCAATCGCAATTTGTGGTTGGGCCGCCACCGCGCCTCCACGTCGCCGTCGGAGCCACCGCCGGAGAAGGAGACGCTTCCACCTTCAGGTAATCACTGTTTATTATTTGATTAACATCCCCAATCCCACCTTGAGCGCACAATCACAAACACGTGTTGTTTTATCATTCCACGAATAGTTTATGGCTTTCAATTGAATGATGGTATTGATTTTAGTGGTAATTAGTAATTAATCGATGATTTGTGCTTTTCGTACTGTTGAATAATTGAGAAAGTAAATGAGCTTAAATTCCAAAAATCAGGGTTGGGGAAAAGACCTCATTTATATAATTGTTGATAAGGAAGTATTTTAGCTTTAGTCTAGTTTAATTTGAGGAGATTACAGTTCCAGCTGTTGAATGAATGCTAACATGCTTTTACAGTATATAATTAATTGGACTGATTTTCAGAATCTATCTTGCATTTTAATCTATCTAGGTTGTACCCTGTCTCATACGAGTTTTTGTCGAAAAACTATATCTGTTACCTTTAGAAGCTTTTTATGATGCATTGTATAATTGTATATAACATGTTCAGAATAAGACATGGTCTCATACCCTTTAGTTTTCAGTGTATGAAATCAGAACTTCTGTTGAGGAATACCGAGTTAGGTATAGAAAATGAGATGAATGCGAAGCTGACTTTTATGTCTTGTATTCAGCAAATATATAATACAAAGGTTGATACAAAAATGGTAAAGAATATGTCTATCCTAAATTACGGTGATTACAAATTTAATGGAAGAACAAAATACAGTATTATCAATTATACTGATGGTTTGGCGACTGTGATAGTGCGCAGGGGCAGATACAAGGGGGGCCTGGGGGTGACAGCAGCCACCCCAAACATTTTTTTTTAATGTATATATATGGATACATTTGTATAATTATATTAATATGTATAATTATTCTCATTGTTTAGCTACATATGTATGTATGTGTAAAATTTTATCACTGTATAAGTGTTGATATCTATTAATTAGACTTAAAACACATATTTTTTTATACTCTCGCTCCCTCAAAATTTCTATCCTGGATCCGCCACTGATAGCGCGACTGCATAGCAAAACATATTCTAGCATTCATTTGTTTTGTAGCCCATCCCTGGAGAAAAGGATCGATTTGTGTTAAACCATAGAATAACTTCCTTGACATTTAGGCTCCATTTGGATGGATGTATTTGGAAATCCATGGATTTCACACACAAATCATACTCTTCAATGGATTTATAAATACTTAGATTTGAGAGTTTAGGGAAGAAAGTGAAGGGGGAGAGGGGGAAGGGGTAGAGATGAGGGGATTTCACAAATGATTAGATTTTGATGAGGATTTGAAATTTCTCCATTTTAAACTAGACTTTCAAATTTAAGTATTTGTAAATCCATTGGAGAGTGATGATTTGTATGTGAAATCCATGGATTTCCAAATCCATCATTCAAATGGAGCCTTAATAAATTCTGCTCAAATAATTCCACTCGGAGCTGATTTTGGATTGGTGACATTGCCACTTTAATGTTCCCAAGTTTTCTTTATTACCATGCTTGTAAATGGAAGATCACATCTTCATTCTTTTAGTATACGATGATTTTTAAAGTGTTAGATGCTACTGCCTTTATTAGACCCTCGTTTCCATGTCTTATGCCTCCAACTCTGGATATATTGTAATTCTGATTTTCGAGGTGTCAATTGTTATATGTTTATAAGGTGCAACAACCAAGGATACTTTACAGATCTTCTTTGCCGTGCTATTTTGGATGTCCCTTTTCTTCTGGTCTTGCGCGTGGGATGGGGGAAATAGTGGAAAACCGAACAAGGGCTCTCGATTTAGGAAATAAATCCTCAAGCTTGTTTCTTTTCTATACATATACCTGATACGAGTATAGATAGAGCACGAAGACATTAAATGGCTTGTGTAGTCAGAATTATTTTGAAAGTATTATGTTCGTCTCTGTCAAAATTTGAGTTCGTAGATCCACCATGATCAACTCTATTACCTCGGTGCTTCACTTTTGGTTCCTATAACCTTGGACGCACAGAGAGACGATAAATTCTTGTCACGATGGCCGTATGTATGTATATTTAGAACATTAGAGTAACAAGTATGGAATCTTGGAAATTGTATTCTTTTTTGTTATGTCATGTTATACTTTGATTCAATGGGAAGTAAAATGAAAAGCTGCATACTACTCTGTCTTTAGTTTTGCAAGAATTGGTATTGATCAAAAGGCAAGATGAGATCTAATTTAGGAGATTGTGTATGCATTGTAAAATGAAGAGTAAGAGAAAAGTTAGGGTTGTGTATACACCAAATAACGAGTATATCAAATTAGAGTTAGAAAATCGTTACTAATTAAAAGAGTATCAAATATTCAGTGTTATGCGTCTCATCGAACTTAAATAAAGAATTACCCAAGCATGATTATGATAATTAAATGAATAAAACAAGTATTCATAAAAACAAGTATATCAAATTAGAGTTAGAAAATCGGATCAAAAAAGTTGTCGTTTTCCATGTTTTTCTCATCGAACTTAAATAAAGAATTACCCAAGCATGATTATGATAATTAAATGAATAAAACAAGTATTCATAAAACAAGTATTCATAATGTGTATTGGGATCAAAAGTTGTCGTTTTCCATGTTTTTCCTCCTTAAACATTGGGAGGGATTACATGTCTTTGTGAAGAGGGTGTCATCCATTGGATCAGACATTCCAATGGGGTGTGTGTGCATCTGTGTCTAATGGTGTGTGTGACAAGAGGGGTGATGTCTGTGTGGATCTTAATCCTTAAATACTATGGCAAAATTGATTTCAAAATATCATGGATCTTCCATATGGGCTGGTTCGCTAGGTCTATGTTTTACCTAACACAAAAGGGATTAATGTTAACCTTTTTTTTTTTTTTTTTTTGAACGATAAAGAAAAAATTTCATTGAAAAAACATCAGTTTAAGAAGGCCGAATAATTAAAGGTTTACAAACATATAGAGAATGATTGAATCAATTTAAATACTTTTTTATTAAAATATATAGTTATTTGGATTTTGGACCTGAAAATTTTCCATTGGAATACGGTAGCCACCAAAAATCTTGATCAATTTGCAATGATATCTTCAAAGTTCATCAAATTTCCACCAGAAAGAAGAAAGAATAATAATTTGTGAGGCCCATGTAGCTAAAATATCATGGTCTTAGTCTTGTTTTGGCCTTCTTTTTTCAACTTCATTTTGGGAGAGGGAGACATTTTATTTTATTTTTGTTTCCAGTCCACAAAAGTATCATTTTGTTTGGTATGAACTGATTTTATTTAATTTTTTATGGAGAATTTTGATACTCAAAATCCCAATCAAGACAGGAAAATGTTTGTTTTTGTTTCGGTACCCAAGATTCCCCGGTCTTTTGATTAATAATTTTAGTTATGTCCAAAAAAAATTTAGTATAAAAGAGCACATATTCTGATATTACATATTAAAATATATTAATTATTACTACTACTATTATTATTATTATTATGAACGTGAAATTTAATTAGTGGAAGGTCCCATATCTTTAATTTATATTCAAATGATATGATTGAAAACATCGTGATTGAGATCTCGTTTGTCGCATGCACTAAATAATATTATCTTCTAGTGCATTGCATCATTACGTAACCAAAATGTCAAACATTTATCAAAATATGATGGCTTTATAGTAAAGTATAAATAAATGTGAAAAAATTGCTTCCCTTTTGAGTGGTATCTTGAGATTAATAATGAGAGAATTACTTTAACCTATTTAGGTATAACTAATCAAAAACTATTTTTAATATTATTGAATTTTCCTTTATTACATGGGTCCAAAATCCAAATAAAACACGTCCGACGTTCAAAATCGGCTAAATAAAATAAATAGAAACAAACAAAAATAATAATTGAATAAATATGAATTCCAGCCATATATTTAAAATTACAATTACAACCTACTAAAATACAAAGCATTTTTAAACCAGCGGCGCCACCGTTTTCTCGTCGCTGTTTACCGGTCAACCTTTTTAAACGCCTGCATACCGTCAAAATAAAATAATAAATCATGGTTTAAAAGGACGGCATAATAAAATGGAAAAAGATTGCAGCTATATAATTGAGATTTAAAAGGCATATGTTTTACTCTAACTTTTTATAGGTTGTATATTCACTTTATTTAACTTAAAAATACTTTAATATTTTTAAATTTTAATTTAATATCATTTCACTTACTTATTTTCGCGCGTGTATAATACTTTAGATCATCTCATGTATCAAAACTTTTGCGACTACTTTTAAAATAGAAATCTATACATATATAAAAACACAATAGTCCTCTAAAAACTTGTTCCCGTTCATTTCTTTCTCATTTCCTCTTTCTCCTCTTTTCAGTAACTATATTCCCCATTTATTTAGCCCTCTCTCTTTCTCTCCAATTTCAATATTGTTGACCCTTATTTCTAACGTGATTTTCTCTATCTTAACATTATAATTAATTAATTAAATTACTAATTAACTCAAATAAATTTTGAATTTATATTTTAGTGGTCTTATTTATTTTTTTTGTATAAAATTAAATAAACATATTTTAATTTTACAACACTAATATGATATATCAAAGCAGACTTAAAAATAGTGCATCTTTTCTTAATTTTATTGATTTTATAATTATTATTCTCATGACACAGCATAATTGACTAATGTAATGGTATTTTGTTATCTATTTTATTAAATAATTAGTTTTTAAATTAATTTTATTTAAGTAGATTTAAGACAATTTTTTTAATTAAACTTCACTTTCTTTTCTTCTTCAAATATTTAATTTTTTTAAATATTTTGCTACAAGCTAACAACACTATTGATGTTGACTAACATTACATATATATATATTTTTTTAAATGTAATATATAACTAAAATTTCAACACACTAAACATTATCTTATATATAATGAATTAACAATCTAATAATAATATACATAAATAAGAAAAATAAATTATGTATAGGATTATTATATTGAAAGAGAATTTGTGTAAAACTATCTTATACACGTGAGACAAACTTTCACTTGATATTTGGGTCATACTTCTCATTAAGTTGAAAATGTATAAATTCATAATTAATTTACTACCCCTCCATTGTCTTTAGATATCATTTTGAGTTTTTTTTAAAGATAAATTAAGGATATATTTTTATGCCAAAGTTAATATTATTCAAATATTCTTAACAATAATTATTATTGGCTAAAGAATTATATGCACAACACATTTGTAAGATAAAGGGTACATATGAGATAAAATGGGAGAAAATACAGAATGACATTTATTATACAAATATTTCAAAAGGCTAAAACGATATTTTTTAAAAAATGGAAGGAGTATATAGTATAGTAATTAGTAAGAGAGACATGTAGAGCATCGCTCGGGTGAAATACTAGTAAAATAAAATTGAAGTGAAGTGAAGTCATGTATTTATATTTAATTTTAACTTTCTCAAACTATTTAAGCAAAAAATAATAATTATCAAATTAAAAAGTAATACAGAGTCGAAAAATCAACTACTATTAGTGGGAGAAACCAAATTCAATATATCTGATACTACTCGGATTTTTTTGGAGTGCAGAGACCATATGGGGCTTTGACATTTAGCTACATTGATTTTTTTTTACTTTCTTACTCACCCATTTTTTGTTGCTTTCAACACAATTAGCTACAAAATTAGACGAGAATACCCTCACTAAAAGTGGACATTATTATTAAATGAAAATACATTCAAAATTCATTCCTACATCCCCAACCCATAAATTACCCTCTCACCTGCAGACCTGCCACCTGCAGACCCCCCCTCCCCCACCCCCACCCCACACTCAACCTCACTAAAAACCTGCATCCCACCGCCCCCCCACCCACACCCCCACCTCCACCCCACTGCAACACTATCAAATTACATATTTTTGTATCTATTTCTTGGCCCATTTATTCCCTACTACACATTCTCTCTCTCTCTCTATATATATATATATTTTTTTTTTTCCTCTTTATATATATATCTCTCTATATCATTATAAAAATGGTAATGTTATATAATTATTTTATTTCCCTGTAAAGTGTGGTACAATGTTGTTAAAAAAATGCACGGTGATATCAATCAATAAATTTAATTTTATGTCACTCAAAGAATAAAATGTACACTCGATGAATAAATTAATGTACACTAACTTTAAAAAAAATGATTTTAAATCCCATGGCCCACACTTTCATTGTTCATTTTTCTTTATTTTTCATGACTACTTTACTTTATTTTTCAATCCTATGTTAAAGATTTTTTAAATTCATACTGTATTTTTTCGCAGTGTATCAAACCATGAAAGGAACACTTGGACGATAAAAATGTACAATCGATCGACACAATGTACATGTGACCTATACATACGGTTTTTGAATGTACATTCGTTTAATAACGTACACTCGCACGATAGTAGTGTGCATTTGCTACAAAAATGTATGCTTGAACAATAATAATGTACATTCACTCACAAAATATATGTACGCTTGAACAATAATAATTTACATTCACGCACAAAGATGTACGCTTGAACAATAATAATGTACATTCACACACAAAAATGTACGCTTGAACAATTATAATGTACATTCGCGCTAATAAATGTACACTAGGTCAATAAATTGGTTAGATTATTAGCTCAATAGATCCAAATCCAGAGTTCTCATTTGTATAAAATCTAAAATCCAAGATTAAACCAATGAAGAGTTCTCGTTTATACAAAAAATAAACCAATCAAGAGTTCTCATTGTATAAATCAATCAAGAGTTCTCATTTATACAACAAATAAATCAATCAAGAGTTTTCATTTATACAAAAAATAAGCTAATCAAGAGTTCTCATTTGTATATATCCAAAACCAGAATTAAATACATCATCATACTTAATTTTGACAGAAATTACTCTACACATTCAAAAATGTACATTCGCTGAATAAATGTACATCCACCTGACAAAAAAACAGAGTGAAAAAAATTTAAATTAACACAATCAAACCGAAACGGAAGCCAACACATCAAATGTGTAAAAAAACAGAGTGAAAATGTTTGTAGTATGTACTATCATCAACCAAGCATTGCTCATGATCAATCAAGAGTTCTCATTTATACAACAAAATATATCAAATCAAGAGTTCCAAAACCAGAATTAAATACACCATCATACTTAAATTTGATAGAAATTACTACGTACATTCAAAAATGAACACTCGTTGAATTAATGTACACTCGCCAACCAGACAGCTAGGCTTGAAGATCATACAGAAAGAGAAAACAAACAGGAGAAAAATCCTCTAAGCCCACCACAAAAAAAAAGCCCCAAAAACTCATCCTCAAATAAAAAACTAAAAAATCACACGAATTCACTAAAGCTAAGAGAAGAAACGTACCAATTTGTTCAAAGGGCTTTCTCAATAAATCAAATCCACTCGACTGGAATGGCTCCGGCTGCCGCTTCTCCATTTCGCCCCTGTTTCTTCAATCGGCCGCCACGGCAGATTGGAGCGGTGGGCCTCTGCTGCTTTTCCAATAAAAACCTTCATAAAACAAACAATAGGAAATTAATTAATACACGTTGGAGGAATTAAAAGGCAACCATCGAACATCAAAATCATGAAAGCCAATGGAGTACCACAAAACTAAGAGATATATAATACAATTGATGGAAAAGCCATATCAATCACGAGTTTATGGAAAAAAATATCAAGAAAGCATTAGTTGTAATTGGTTTGGTACTCGATGAAACCTTAGACACAGGAGTATCGAAAAACTTTGCTTCATCGTCAATCTCAGGTTTGCGTGAGAGCCCAACTCGTTCATGGAATAGTAAAACGACCGGATCGAGGCTAGGGATTTTTACCAGGGACAGAGATTATCCTCCGTCGCCCGCCGCCATCAACCGCCAGAATAGTAAAACAGAATATCTTTGTCATCCTCAGCTTCGACCAAACCTTGATTTTGGAATTTTGGATCCGAAAATTTCTCCTCCGATTTTGAATTCAATTTGATAGAGAGAGAAAAAGAGATAGAGAGAAGAAGAGATTGTGGAGAATGGAGTTTAGATGAAAGGTATTATTGGAGTGGGGAAATAATGGGTTGTATGAGTAATGTGTTAGAGGGTGGGGATGTTGCAGTGGGGTGGGGGTACTGTCAATATTGCAGGCGGTGAAGATGGGGCTTGGGTTATTGACGTCATATTACTGAGGGTATGTTTGGAAGATTTGTGCTGAGAGTAAAGGGTCTTAAAAGCATGTAGCGAAATGTAATTAACCCAGACCTTATAACTTAATTTCACCCT
This sequence comes from Stenogyne calaminthoides, assembly GCA_037126765.1. NCBI lineage: Eukaryota > Viridiplantae > Streptophyta > Magnoliopsida > Lamiales > Lamiaceae > Stenogyne > Stenogyne calaminthoides. Next base: position 3,937,099 of record JBBCBC010000043.1, on the reverse strand, counting down.
TTTTTTTTGAAGGATTAGTTTCACTCAATTAATTTGGGTCATTGAGATGAGTCGGTCCATATATAATTAAGGTATGGCTTGAACGGGCCATCGCTAGTGGACAGTGAGTTCTGATCCCCGAATTAATCGATTTTTTACGATATACCGACTTATCAAAAAAATTTAGGCCATTGAATTTTACCACCTATGTGAATGAAGAATTTCACTTTAATAAATAATATATATATTTTTTTTTTTTTTTACAGGAAAAAGATATCAAGAATTTCACTTTAATTGAAGTTATATCTCATAATAAAATTTGTTCGCACACCACCTTTCGTCATATTTGAGACATCAAAGAAAACAAAAAATCAACTTATATGAAACAATTGGAAATGATTCTAGAAAAACGTATTAGAGAATAAATCAATTAGTCCATGATTTATTCTATAATTATGTAATTAGACAAATAAAACGGAATTTATAAACGTATATAAAAAATTATTACACGTTAACGAGTGTGACATGACCTATATGTATGCATGAATATCTATATGGACGGAAATTGAAATTTCGCCTTTAAACACTTTCCTTTCGTGTAGCATACTGCAAACTAACATAGAAAATTACTCATTATATGAGGAGATATTTATGAGGATTTACGTAAATTTGCGTTCATATGATTTTGTTAAAAACTAAAAATATCTTCGAATTTTTTCCCACAAAATTCTAGACAATTTACTCGCAAGATTCCATGTTTTCAAGGCAACCTACCCCACCAGTTTCTCACCAACAATGCTATAAAATCTCAGTCACCACCGCCTCTCTTCCTCAACGCGGAGGAGCTCCGCCGCCATAGTCACTACTTCAATTCTCACCTCAATAAAAGAAACTACACACAATAAAAGAGAGAGAAAAAAAATGCTATTGCGAAGTGCATCATCACCAATCCTTCGTTCATGGGGACCCAATTCGCCGTCCGGATCCGGGTCATCGCCGGAGCCCGAAACCATGCCCCAGTTATCGAGAACCCGATCTGTGTTTACGCTGTCGTTTGAGGCGATTTCCGGCAAAAATACGCCAATCCGAGCCGCGTTTGACACTCCGGCGAAGCTGAAGAAGAGCTTGAGGCTTCCATCGGTGCCGGAGCCGGTGAAATTTCAGGAGAAAAGAGAAAATCAGGAGGCGGTGTCATTTTTCCTGTCGAGATCCGGTTTTGGTGAGCCGGTTAAGGAGGAGGAAGAGGGTTGTTTGGGCGGCGGCGGCGGCAGGGGTGGCGGGTCAGGCGGCGGTGGGGGAGGCTCCGATGGGCGTGAGCCGATTGAGAGTACTGATGCGTACTATGGGATGATGATTCAGGCTAATCCGGGAAATCCCCTGTTTTTAGCGAATTATGCTAAATTTTTGAAAGAGGTAATTTAAAATTCGATTTAGGGTTACTTACATTTGATTCATTTTGTTGGAATTGGATTTGATCATGGAATTTGTCTTTAGATATTCATTTAAGTCATCAGAGTGAGTGAAACTTGTTCATAGTATAGTATGAAATGATACCATTATACTTATAAACTAATACCATATCACTTATCAACTGATACCACTACTTATAAACTAATATCATAACATTTATTGAACGAATGAATGCTACGCTATTACTGAATGAATCCGATTTTCAAACTATGAAATTTGTTTGTAGGAGAGTTTTGTGTCCATTTAAATCATCAATATATGCACACATTCTTGGGGATTTATCTGTGTTATAGTATCATCATTATTGAATGGTGGAATTGACTTTGTGAACAATTTGTTGTGAACAATTTGTTGGACTGTAGGTTAAGGAAGATTTCACGAAAGCAGAAGAGTATTACGAAAGAGCGATTTTGGCCAACCCTAGTGATGGCAATGTGTTGTCACACTATGCAGATCTAATTTGGCAAACACACAAGGATTCTGCTAGAGCTGAAGCTTATTTTGAACAAGCTGCTAAAACCGAACCCAATGACTGGTCAGAATTCGATTATCGTTTTCTTGCTTTCTTCTTTGTCGATTCTTTCCTTTGCTGATACTTCAGAATCGTGCTAGTTTGATCTTTTGGTGTTCGCATTGCTTTCAATTGTTTAGTGTCTTGCACAAGCTTGGATCATTTAAGTATTACATTTGAGATTGCTCCATGATTTTGAACTCCATAAGTATACATGTGTACCGAGTTTATGAGTTGGAATTGAAAGGTATGGGATGTAGTCATGACCCAAACGTCCAATTTGTCCGTGGTTTGTGTTTAGATCGAGGGATTTCGAATTCTAAAATCTGATACGAGTGGATTTTATTTTTTAGATCTACTTAAATTGCTCAAAATGAGCAGTTCCATTCCTCTGTGTCATTTTTCTGGATCTTTAACACATGGACCTAGGATTATGGTGGTTCGCTGGATATTTTTGTTCACTCTATATGTCATTAATCTAGACTACTGAATACAGAGTGAAACACCAATTTTGGCACAAATGATATCATTCTCAAAATGAGAGTGACGGATTCTATTATCATTCTGCAAACCATTCCATCCAATCATCATCAATATTTGCTATTATGGGTCCTAAATCTTGCAATCATTCTTGTGTGGTGAGGGGTTTGATAATTATCTATTTGGTTTTGGCTGTATATCATAGTTTGAACCTTATTTTAATATATGCAAATTTTGATATCCTTGCAGTTTCGTGATGGCTTCTTATGCTCGATTTTTGTGGGACACCGATGAGGATGAAGAGGAAGAAGAGGGCGTCGAGAGCCAATACACAATGGAGACTAATAAATCGCCCGCCGATTTCTTTCGAGGGGAGTCTCATTGGCCTCTTGCTGCAGCCTCTTAACACCCTGAGTGTGTTTGTGTGTCTGAGTGAGAGAGCTTGCTAACGAATAGATGAATTTTGTGTACGGATGTGTTGTGTTGTAAATATAGAAGAAAGAGAGAGCTCTTGGTTACCACTTCCAACTTATATTATCTATGTACCATAAATAATAACAATTGAAACAAACTTTCAATAAAATTCTCCATTTCGTTTAATCTCTACTACTTGTTATGTTGTGAACCGAGCAACTATTAGTATGAAAAAATAATAGTTCTTCAATTATTATAAATAAATTTTATCTTTTTACAAATATAATAAATTACTATAATTATAAAAAATGTCTTAATGAGTCTTGAGTCTTTCATTTGTAAAATATCACCCAAGATCCACCATTTAAGGCTAAATTATAGTACATTCTATGAAACGATCGAAATGTAATTAATTATCTTTATTTTATATTTATCTCCACTCGTATAGGTTGTGCAGAATTCGGTGAAAGCCGAATTAACCGACCGAATCGAACCAAATTTTTATGTATAAAAATTTTCATACTAAACTTTGTCTTTTTTGAATTAACTGATGTTTCGGAAGCTCTTACTTTTTTGAATAAACTGATTTTTATGAGATTTAAGAAAAATGTAGAAAAGTTAGTGCCTCTGTTCTTGTATATATGGATTGACTATATATATATATATATATATATATATATATATATATATATATATATGAATTGAATTTAAAGGCTTGAAGAATTTCCTATGTATATGAGTTGATATGAATGAGAAGATGAACTGCATAATTGAATTGAAATTCACGGGAAAGAGGAAGGTGGTGAGAGTAGACTAGGGAGCAGGGAGACGGAGAGATGAAGAAGGTGAGAGGAGGGTATTTTGGTAAATTGAGTGGATTAAATATTATCACATTTACTCAAGTAGATAATTGATAAGATTAGAAAATTCAATCCACCCTCCCTATTTTATTTCACCTTATCCTATCAAATATAATCCTTATTTTCAAAGTAAACGGAACCTTCCTTATTTTCAAAGTAAACGGAACCTCAATGATCTTGTGGTTTATTGTTATTTAGTGCATTAAATTTATGAATTGTGTTTTTCTATTGAAAATTTTATGTTATTTTTATTAATACATCCTATTAAACTTAAAAAGTTAAAAAAAAAAATCCATGGGGCACAAAATTTATGTTGGTTTGGTTAAAAAAAGGAACCCATGAAACCTTACCGAAAAAGTTTGTCTAGATTATAATTCTATTTTTCACGGTTATTAATCGATATTCCTCATTATCAATACTAAAATTTCGATTTTTTCCCATTATTATGGACCCGAATCTGTTCGATGATCAAATTTTATTCTATATTTACCTCCTCTCGTATCTTTCACTTATTTATTTGTCTACCATTTCTCCAACCCACATACCAAAGTATTTAAGAAAAATTCGTCCAACTGCGCCAAATTATTTATTGGGCCTTAAAATTTGTTTAGGCCCAAATCAACGATCCAGCCCAAAACCACCCACCCCACCGACGTCACGACGCAGAGATATCAACGCATTACACGTGGAAATTTTATCCTTGGCATCTTTATTCCCACAACAAACAATCCTCATCCGGACCTCAAACCCCTCTATTCAATCCATTTAATAAACCCATTTCAGTAACTTTTATCCCCACTCTAATTCCCCACGCGTGATCTCACTAGCCAGATCCTACCTCCCCACAATCCCCCGTCTCCCACACTCGCTCAAACGCGCGTAAAACACAAGCAAACATCTAATGTCTCAAGATCATTAAAGAAAAACCCGAGATCACCGTAAGATCATGCACCCCCCGTCCATATCTCGCCACGTGTCCCATTCCCCTCCATCGAGAACTTTCTTTCGAAACGAGGCAATAAGAAACTGCCTCCAACGGTCAAATCCACGACTCTGGGGGCACCACGTGGCTCGTTTGATGAAAAAGTTTGGTCCCTTATCGGGTGGCTTTAGCATTATCCCTTTGGAAATAAGGCGTCGTGTTTGGACTTTGGAGCATATAGTTTTTGAGTAGAGAGAGAAAAGAGACTTTTGTTTGCTGAAAAATCTACTGCAGTGTAGGTTCTCTTTTCCTGCTTCGTTTGGTTGTACTTCGTGCACGCTTGGGTGTACTTTGATGGATGTTTTCGTGGTTTTGGTTCTGCAGGTGAAGAGAAATGGCGGAGGCTCAGCGTAGACAGACCGACGACGTCGTTTCGGTGGAGCTCCCTGCTCCTGCTTCCTGGAAAAAATTGGTATTTTACGTTTTTTTTAAAGCTTTTTTATGTGATTCTTACTTGAGAAGAGGCTCTGGTTTTCAGTGCTCCTTTTGCTTTGTTTTAGGTATTTTTTGTTTAATTTAGTTTTTCGTGTTTTCAGATTTTTTTTTGGGTTTGAAACTTGAAAGGGTGAAAAAAAAAAAATCAACTTTTTACTGCTAGGTTTAGTATTCTGGTTACTACTAGCGTTTTTTTGGGTGTAATTTCGTGTTTTTAGCAGTTCTAATTCAATTAATTGATCAATGTTGCGAATACTTGTATTCTGGTCAACTCTTTCTGGAAATATCCATTTGATGGAAAGATTTTGGCAATAGGGCGTGTAGTTTGGTGCCAACAGCCCCCTGGATAGATGATTAATGGCAATTGTAATTTGTGTAAATAGTTCTGTTTTTTTTTTTTTTTAAACTCTTGATTCTTCATGACTTTTTGTGTTTTCAGGATTTCTTGATTTCCTCCCCTGTGTTTGTGTGCTGTTTCCTGCAGATAGATGTTAGATTACACTCCCCATATGTTCTGACCAGCTTTAGTACATTATGCTTTGGTTATGTTAGTTTTTCAGAAAAGTTGCACATACCGGCACAATTGAGTGTTGAATGAGAACACTCAAAAGATGAAGTAACACCCAGAGAATGCTGTGGAGTTTTTTCCTCTGATGATATTATATTTGGCTCTTCAAAATTGATTTTGTTTTTTTATTTATGTTTCCAAGTGCCTTCATACATAAATAAGAGTGTTTTGACAAGGGCACAGCAGCTCAACTAGTAGCTTTTCGTTTGATGGATTAAATAAGAACGTTGACCTTGTTAGTAGGGAGTATGAAGAAGAGTTCTAATGTATTGGTAACTTAGTTGGGGCCTTCTGGATAAATTGTTTATTCCAGTTGATTTCGGAAAGGATATTTTCTCTGTAATTACAGGCTTCTTTATTTTGTAACCCATGTTTATAACTTTCTAATGTGTTTTGGTGGTGTTTTTGTCTGGCTGATTTATATTGACTTGGCTAAAAATGTGCCGTATGCATATATCGATCTATGACTGCATAAACTGTTTTTGTAATACTTCTTTGCAGTACTATCCAAAAGGTGCAGGCACCCCAAGGAAGAATGAGATTGTATTTATTGCCCCCACAGGAGAGGAGTTTAGCAGCAAAAAACAGCTGGAGCAGTACCTGAAAGCTCATGCTGGGAGTCCTGCATCATCAGAGTTCGATTGGGGCACCGGTGAGACACCAAGAAGATCGGCTAGGATCAGTGGGAAAGTGAAGGCAACTCCTCCTTCTAAAGAGAGTTTGACCCCAACTAAACGACGCAGAAGTTCGTCAGCTAAGAAGAAAGACAAAGAGCTGGACGCGGGGAAAGAAGATGATGGTGCAAAAGAGGGAACTGAGGACATGAAAATCGACAAAAAGCTAGATTCTGGAATTGAGGCCATGAAAATTAATGAAAATAAAGATGCTGAAACTAAGGAAAAAACAGGTGAACAACAACCACAGGAGACAGTATTAGAGGAGGCCATAGCTGAAGATGCAAGTGAGAAACCACAGGATAAGAAGGAAAATGAACCAGAGGGCAAGGCTGAAGCTGTGATTGAAAAACCACATGATATTAAGGTAAACGAACCAGAGGGCAAAGCTGAAGATGCGAGTGAAAAACCACATGATGTCAAGGAAAATGAACCAGAGGGAAAAGCTGAAGATGTGAGTGAGAAACCACGTGATAATAAGGAAATCGAACCTGAGGGACAAGTCGAAGAGAATGATCAAGCAGCGAGTGTGAAGGCTGATGCTGATGCGGCACACAAAAAGACTGATGAAGTTAATGGTGCTAAAGATGCTTCAGACATTGCTGGAAAAATTGAAGAAGACAATACCAAACAAGGTATTGATGATACCAACGAGGGAGTTGCTAATGGAGCTGAAGCTGTGGTGTCCAATGGAGAAGCAAACGGGGTTCAGGACAGCATCAGTAAAACTAATTATCCTGTGCAGGAGAGTGTAGACAGCGGTAAAGTGAACCAATCGCCGCATCATCCTTCCCCTACTCCCATTAGCTGTTGAATATTATAACGCACTCTGTTAATTTAGCTGGAATACGACTTTTTCTTGTGCATCATTTCGATATTTCTCCAGACTTGGATGACTGTAATCTTGTGTAACTAGAATGGTTAGAATTGTTGCTAATTAGGTAGCCCTGTCGATTACACTTGACATTTGTAGCTTTGTTGAGGATCTGTGATGGTGGATATGATGATGTAATTTTATGCCATGTCCGTGTTTCGATGTGGCTGGTTATTATGCTGTACCTGACTTTTGTAGTTGCTGTCGGCCCCTCTCGTACGAGGTGGCTGAACACGAATAGTTTTATGATCTATATATATCTAATGCTATGTTTTGCTGAAGTTATTGAGAATTGATCAAGTTATTATTATCATTACAATTAGATGTCTCCAATTGTCAAAATGTAGATCCATTTTTTGTAATATTATGTGGTTGATGGAGTCGGGTATTTGGCTGTGATAAACTACTGTAAATCTTATGTTCCAATCTTCTTTTTTTACCAATTTGATTTGAATTTTTTCTTCTGATTAAATTGTTCGTGTGTAATTACCTAACAAAAGAATGTAATACTCGAAAATTGTAAAAGAAAAGAGATTCTACCGCAGCAATGTATACAAATAAAACAAAATGCCTTCAAAACTTTAGAGAACATGAAAGATTTTTTAAAAAGGTAGGGATCAAGATTCAAGATTGAAAAGCATACTCAAAGTTGATCAAAAGTTAAGAATCTCATTCGAAGCCACTCAACAAAATTTACATGAGAAAACCATATTTTTCACTCATCTTTGTGTTAAGGTTTGGAATCTTTTGTTGTTTGTTCTTTCATCTATGCCATTAATGGCATCCCTTCAAAGGAAGCATTCTTTTTCTAATCTCAATTTCAAAACAATAAAATCATTGTTTGATACCACAGCATTGTATAGTGGTCCCTACTTCAAATGCAATAGCCCTTTGTATTTTACTTCCTTTTCAAGATGGTGGATTTCTTTTCCTTCTTCCTCTGCTTTGTTCTGTTCTCATCTTTTTCCTCATCAAATGGTTAGTGTTAAGCTTGTTACATGCATGATATTAAATTTATTTAATTTTCAAAAAAATTATGGAATTTGAGACTATAGTCATTCATGATACATGATTTTCTTGATGATCTAGTCTTGTTTAAGGCCAATTAATACCGATGTTTTTTGTGTTGCTTTTGCAGTTTTTATGGTGCATGGTTTCACAGGTACATATGGAGTGAATTATGGAAGAATAGCTGACAACATTCCTAAACCAGAAGATGTAGTAACACTTCTAAAACTCAACAAAATCAAGAACATCCGAATTTACGACGCCGATCAGGACGTTCTTCGGGCGTTTAACGGATCTCAAATCGAGATAATCGTGGGCCTCCCGAATGGAAACGTGCGAGATGTAAGCATAAGCGAGGATCGTGCGTTCGAATGGGTGAAAAACAACATTGCGCCGTTTGTTCCCGGTACACTAATAACCGGCATTGCTGTCGGGAACGAGATCCTAGGTGGTGGTGATGTGGGGCTATGGGAGGCCCTGGTCCCCGCGGTGCGAAATGTCTATTCTGCCCTCCAACGTCTCCGTTTATCTGATAAAATTGAGGTGTCTAGTCCTCATTCGGAGGCGGTTTTCGCCTCCTCCTACCCTCCGTCCGCGGGGGCGTTTAAGGAAAGTGTCATGCCTTACATGAGGCCTCTTTTGAGATTCTTCGCGCATATCGGCACGCCTTTTTACATCAACGCATACCCGTTTCTCGCATACATATACGACCCGGTTACCATCGATATAAACTACGCGCTTTTCAATAAAAATCGCGGGATTGTCGACAACAAAACTAGGCTGCATTATGATAACATGTTTGATGCAATGGTGGATGCGTCTTATGCGGCGTTGGAGAAGGCCCGTTTTCGTAAAATGGACGTGATCGTCTCCGAGACGGGGTGGGCGTCGAAGGGGGATGACAACGAGAAAGGAGCGAGTGTGAAGAACGCGTTGACTTATAATCGGAATCTTCGAAAGAAGCTTATGAAGAGGAAAGGGACCCCTTTAAGGCCTAAGAAGTTGGTCCGGGCTTATATTTTCGCGTTGTTTAACGAGAATTTGAAGCCCGGCCCGACTTCCGAGAGGAATTTCGGGTTGTTTAAGGCTGATGGGAGTATTTCTTATGATGTTGGGTTCAAAGGGTTGGTTCCAAGTTCAGATTCTTCAGTTCTTGGATCTATTAAGGTATGTTTAAAAAAAATTTGATCAAGAATTTCTTTTATTTTTTATAACTAAAATGTTACTTATTGAAAATGGTTTTTTTTTTTTTTTTTTTTTTTTTGCAGTTATCTGTTATTTTGATGTGTGCAGCAGTTGTGATCATATTGATCTGATCAATGGGCAGAATTCTTTGTTAAGAGTTTTCTTGAGGTCAAGATTTCTCTTTTTTCTGTATAGATTGTTTTATTTAATTTTTCTGTACATAATTTAGATATACTTATGTTGCAATAATTATGTAAGAATGCTAAAGAGTTGACATTTGTAATTGAAAAAACTCTGGGGTCAATTTCCTTTTTTACATCAACAATCTGGAATAAGAGACCACATTCCGATCCAGATTTTTTATTTGCATGCATGTTCCAATCTTGTGTTTATTTTCCGTTAAAAAAATAAAACAAAATCTTGTGTTTATTTTATTAATTGACATATTATAATATTGAAGTACAATGTGGAATAGAGGATATCTTATCTCCTATGTGACAGCCGACAAAAACTTGTATGAACCTGGTTCATGCTATGAATTTAGTTTTTAATTTATGACATTTAACCCTACCCATGGTATAATACGGGTCAAGTTTAATGGTTTAGAAAAATGTATTGAAAATGAATTTAATGGGTCATATAATCAAAGTTCATGGGATGAACTTGGTTCATGGGAGAGTTACCCGTGTGGCAGCCTTGGAAATTGAATGCAATAATAATTTTCATCAAGGAAAAGTATTTTGTTTATAAATTATGTAGTATTTCATCATTTGTTTTATTGCTGTTCCCCATGTGAGGTTCTCTATTTCTATTATTGTTTCATATTTATTCCTCTCTCTGTCCTAATTTTGATTGTCCACTTTTCGTAAATAGTCGTCCTAATTTTGTTTAGTCATTTCCTAAAAAGGAAATAAAACAATTTTCAATATTATTTAATACTATTATTTCTCTCCACCAAACTCACTTTACACCATTTAATACTATTGTTTCCCTCCACCAAACCCACTTTACCCACTTTACACCATTTAATACTATTATCTCCTATTTTTTCTTAATCTTTATCAAAATACAAAAAAAAAAAAAAAAATAGAAAAAAGAATATTAAATTAAATTACCACATATTACATGTGTGCGTATATATATACATATTATAGCACCAATGTATATTTGACTTATATCAAAATACTAAAATAAAAAAAAAAAGTAACATACTTAAAAGACTATTCGAAAAACTAGATACTCTTCACTAGAGTCCAACTACATACACATGAAAAATAATAACTCAATTATTGAATCCATTTTTTAAAAATAATTTTCCAGTCTTCAGAAATAAAAAAACATAAATATATATTTCTTGAATTCTCTAGCAATGATGAATTCATTCTCCCGGAAATTATATCATATTACTATATTTTATCAACTTTGACATTTATCAAAAGTCATATCCAGTTAACTATTTTTTATAAGAAAAATTCATTAAAAATAAATGTGTTCGGTATACGAAATACTCAGTACAAGAATTTACAAATTCGAAATCTGTATAGAAATGCCTTCATCAACAATCTAAAATAAGTGTAGGGTTCACAATCCAATTATTGAAAGTAAAATTGCTGAGAGATAAAAAAAATGGTGAATAATGTAAAATTCCCTCAAAATGTATAGACACGAAAGGTTCCAAAAGGATCTTGGATCAAACTGCCTGTCTTGTGGCTGTTGGATCTCAAATTAGTCATTAATGTGGTAACCTTTCAAATGTAAGAACACAAGAACCCCATTTTTAAATCAGGTAGTATGCTATTTAAAAAAAAAAAAAAAAACTAGGCACAAGAAAGGCACTATCGAGAAACCAACCACATAAATTAGTGCCTTAGTTGCTTAATCCAACAATAAAGACAATTAAAATCAAGAGAAGTCCTAGCAATTATGTGTACTATTCCAAAAATACTCAAATTTTATGTAATTAATTATTTATGGTGTTATATCACTATTAATTCGGCCCAAACCTATTAATATTACATCCGTTAATAAAGAGCCCAATCGGACAACCATGCCGAACTCGCCCAACTCGGCCATGTTAAGTGAGCTCGCCACTTGAGATGTGGACTCTAGATCACCAAGAAAAGGCCGAGGTCGCCACCCCCAAGTAGTTCGCTCATAGAGTTCTTAGAAAGTTTTATGAAAACAACAAGGGTCAAGAGCTCGTTATGAGCTCGCTCAATGAGCTCAGACTAGCTCATTATAAGCTCCTCATAGAGCTCTCGTTAAGCTCGCTCATAGAGCTCACCAACTAGCTCACTATGAGCTTGCTCAATGAGCTCTCATTGAGCTCGCTCATTAAGCTCTCTGCAGGAGATCTCTTATCCAAGCTCATCTGAAAGGTACAACAGGTACAATGTCCGCTAAGAGCTCACTTGTACATAAGGGAGTTAATGTTGCAGTGTGGTACTAAGTCAGGAAAACCCTCCAAATGCGGCTAAGTCAATGGCTTGAGCTACAAGACGACAACATTGGTTACGCAGTTTGAGGAAAGATCAGAGAACTACGACAAAGAATTCAAGGACTTGTCAGGTGTCACGCCGCTAACTAAGGCGAGCTCTCAGAAGATGTCGGAAATTAATGTAAAATGAAGTACGGACATTAAATGGAAATTTTTTATGATAAAAAATAACAATACATGATTAATTTTATTTTTGATTAAATATTTAAAATATTTATTTAATTTGATTCATTCAATTTATTTATAAATATATTTTTATTATTAAATTATAAATAATATAATATATTTTAATTGTATCTCATGTTAACTCTTGAAAAATTTAATAAATATTATTTTATAATATATTTTTATTATATGCGGATTCATACTCTCTAGTAGCATCATGAAAATAGAGAAGAGTATTTAATTTTTTTCAACCAGGATTTCCCAATGTAGTTAGAGATCCTGTAATGTTTTGTTTGAATTAATTATTAAAGTTTGTCTCACTAAAAAATAATGACATGAAATAAACCATTAAATCAAATCTAAAATCTTCATAAATTCTTATTACAAATAATAAGATTAAAAGTTAGACCAGCACCAAAAAGAAAAAAGAAAAATATTGGCCGGAGTTTGTTTGATCCTATTCACTCTCAGCGGCATCGGGTTCAAAATCATCTGATCAAGAATAAGAATCAATCCCATCGCGAAGGCTCTATCAAACCCCGGATAACAAGAAAACGTCTTTTCCAAGCACCACATTAGCGCACGGTGAGGATGCACCGACCGGCGGCGTCCATGAGCACAGCGTCGCCGGCGACAGGGCCGTACGAGTCGACTCGAAAGACGAGTTTGCCCTTGGAGTCGTAGGCGTTGAAGCCATCTCCGGCGAAAAAAGGGACGATTTGAGGACTGTCAGATTTGTTTCTTCCTTGTATACAAATCCTTCTTCCACGATTGCCCCTCTATTCATTTTTTCTTGCATATATATACTTTTTTCTAGAGATGAAAAATATATATTGATATATATATATTTTTTTTTGAGAAGCTTGTTGATTGAATTGAGTGATAAATCTCAATCTGCAACTTATATAAACAGTGATTCGATCGAGCGTAAGACTATGGGAATAAAAAAATTTAATTTTATAATTGAATTAATGATGACATTTAATGGTAATCGTGAGGTATAGAAAAATGAAGGGGGCTCACTATAAGTTGCAAAATGTGTGTAGTAATTACTATGAGGTGCAATCTAAAATCATTCTTACTCTTTGGTACAAAATAAGGTGTAAAATACCTACATTACCCTTATTTATTCTTTCATCTCAATAACACACAAACTGAATGTACTATTCATGATGGGACTTATTTATCTTCTCAAACCAAGTTTTTTCAGACACTATTCATCTTCCATCAATATTTTAATACCTTTTTTGTGAAAAAAACTTTAATTTAAAACTTAAAATACTCATATTTTTTTTCATTTAAATTAAATTCTTTTGTCCAAAGTTTTATTATATTACAAAATTCAAATTTTATTCGAAAAATTAGCAAATTTTTATCTTTATAATTAATATATTTTTTTCACTTGTACATTTTTATCAAGTAAAAAAAAAAATTAACACCGGTAAAAAAAAATTTTGCACAAAAAACCTGAAATATTTGTCCTTAATTGCAAAAATATTTGCACAAAACGCAAAGTAATTATTATTCATAAAAAAAACACCAAAATCTACTTAATGTCACAAACTATTTCTACAGCCTCAAGCATTACATGCACAAAAATGATGAACTGAATTCCAAATCTGAAAAAGAGAAACTTATTCGCACAAAACATGTAGAAAAAAAATCGCCTCTGTGCAAAATTATTTGCACAAAAATACGAAAAATCTGCGCAGGGTGCAAAATCAATCCAGCACGACTTCACCTTCTCGTCTCATCAAATTAATCCAGATTATGTTCTTCTACAATATTTATACACAAGGACGTATTCTAACAGAAATTTGCCCAACAAATATTCTGGCACCAGAAAAAAAACTTGTACAATTGTACATCAAAATTGTACATAGCATGACAACATTAGTGTTTCTGCAAAAACACTAGGGAGAGCACCAGCAACAAAGAATGCCCCTGGCTCTCACCCTTCAATCCAACTAATAAAAATCAAAATTGCAGGTGACAAAAAAAAAGAAAAAAAAATTAATTTCAATCGTGCTCTGTTTTTTTGTTATATATGATCGATCCGCTCACATCCGCCGCCAATTTTTATGACACCAACACCGATAACCCCAAAACACGTCGCCAAAACCCTCAAAATGTAAAAAATGATACCACTAGTATCAACCAATTCAACACCCCATTTAGAACAATAAAACACCTCTTTGCCGCCGCCACAAACCACCACTGGCCTCAACCGCTTCAACAGATCTATAAAAATCGCCACCACAACCACAAGATCCGGCGACACCAAAACACCGCTTCAACACGTCATCGCCGCCAAACACCCCCGCAAGCCATCGAAAACCACCAGTCCCAACTATCACCGTCGAAAACCCATCGCCTTGCACCCAAAAACGACGTTTTGAAACCCCACCATTGACCTTCCTTGTATAAAATCCACCTTCCTCGCGGCGAACAAATCCGATGACCACCATTCCTTCTTGCATATACCATCTTTTTCTAGGATGATGGATTTTTAGAGAGAGATGTGTCAATTTTAGAGAGAGTGAGAGAGGGATTTGGTTTAGAGAGAGAGAGAGTTGAGAGGGAATTGAGAGTGAGAGAGAGAGAGGTGACATTGATTTTTAAAAATAAAGTTATGAATTGATACTGGTGAAATTAAAGGGCATAATGGGGATTTTGGGTGCGTTTTTGTACCTTAGGGTACTAAGGGATTTGAGTTGCACCTCTGGCTAATTAAGAGGGATATTTTGTACCTCTAGATAATTTTCCCTAAAATGAATTTAAAGGAGAAATTAAGAGGAATAAATTAATAAACTGATAAAGTGATGAGAATGGAATCTTGGGCCGGGTTTCTCATTAATAAATGCACGTGTGGACGTCCATCACATTTAATTAATTATAAAATTTTTTTACATATTCATTTATCGGTTTTAAAATCATAACTATTATTTAATATAATATAAAATATAGGAAAAATGTATTATAATATAATATAATATAATATAATATAATATAATATAATATAATATAATATAATATACAAGCTCGAGTTACAAATTGAAATTTCATTATTAACTTTATTTAGTCTAGCACGTCACATTAATATTACTTATTGGAGTATTTAATTAGTGTACTTATCGTCTTATAAATTTCACGTAGTTTGCAGATAATATCAGTACAAATTAATGAACTATATTTAATGTTAAATCTTTAAAATGAAGATAGCACAGTAAAATCAATGAAACTCGTAATTTTATTTTTATATATATCCGCTTTATTCAATGAGATTCTGAAAGCACACTCTCGTTTTATTCATATCTCTGTGAATATTTTAAGTTTAAAATTCTTTTTTTTTTTAAATTAAAAGATTATTGAATATACTTAAAATTAATATACATTGATTTACAATCAATTAGTTACAGTTACTCAAGAAAAAGAAATACCGTTGGTTTTTTTTTTTTAAAGGTTTCACAAAACCTTTTATTATTGAGAATGGATGGTTATTTCAGAAAGCAAGGAATATGAGATATAACGCAAGATTAGTCGGTTACTTTTTTTCTAAAAGCATGTTGGAGGTGTACGTACGTGTTACAATTCGAACATCAAGTCCTGATCAATACAGAATATATTTAGAGAAAACCTCAATTAAATCGAGTTCACAGTGAACTCGATTTTTTTAGTATTAATGTTATGCATAAAATCTATTATTGTTATGCACAAATTTTTTAACTGTTTAAGAGGTGTTTTATATTTTTTTAAACAATGAATATTTTTTATGCATAATAACGACAATTTTTATATATATAACAATGATGAAAAGGTCATGTATATAATTGGTTCAAATGAGTGTTACTCATATATTTAAATGTAAGTTTGGTGCTATTTAAATGTGATTTTAGTGCTCTGCCTCTAATATTCTTGATTCTATTCCATTTAGATTGTAGTTGGTCGCTTGGTTTTGCTTATAGTGTACAACAACGTAATGGAATTGAGTACACCTTACACACACAAATTGTCAATATGTCACACTTGATAAAATTGAAATATGAAAATTTATTATTGAATCTCATTTTGTTCATAAGAGTTCATGTGGAATATACACTTCGGAATATTTCAATGTCGAAACTAGCCTAAATTTGGACAATTGAAGAAATTTAATTTAGAAAATTTGACAACTTACGTAAGATGATGCAACAATATGGTAGGTAAAGATTTCCACAATATCTTTAACAATCCACTTAACACTGAATTAAATAAACATGAACAAACTAATTTATAGTATTAAACTATATTATCTCCTTAAAACACTTGATATATATGTTGCACCTCCTTTGGCCACGTACCTAATTAATTAATCAACCAAGACCATTGGCGGATCTACACACTTTGGTGGTATGCAAGTGCATACTCTCTTTTTTTTTTAAAATAATTATTGTGTGTATATATATTATAGTATTTAATTTACATATTTTTATTTATGTTATTTTATTGTCCATCAAATTACATCCCTCTGCAATTTCTCATCAATTCATATATAATTAATGACAGAACCATAGCAATAAGTATAAATAAAGAAATTTAATATGAGTGATTGTAATAAAATTTTAGTAGATTCACTTTACAATTCTTTATAAGGGTTGAGTACCCCTCTACTCATTTATTTCAATAATTTGCTTAAAAAAATCAATAGATTATGCATCACTCAAGAATTTCGCAATAAGTAAAATATCTCATATATATACTACATAGCATAGTGTTGTAGAAACTGAAGTATATTATCAAACAGAACTATGAAACACTGGCAGAATGGCCACAATGACATTTTGAACCACTTCTAAAATATGAGAACCCATCGAAAATAATTGTAACACTACAAGAAAATGAAGATTTTCCTACGAAATTTTCCTACAAAATAATTTGATACTTAAAAAGTGAGGGTTGCCTACGATTTGTCTACCATTTCTTAGAATAATCTTTGAAAAAAATACCTACAAAAATAATTTTCTAGGCAAACAAATTACCTACGAACAATCTACCTACACATTTGTAATTTCCGTAAGCAAACTTATCTACACAAATAATTTCCTAGGCAATTTACATTTCCCTAGGCAATTATATTTGTAGTTTAAAATAGCCGATATAATTTTAAAAAATTGTAGGCAAGTCATAGACAAACTTTACTATATAAGGACAAAAAAAAATTCGTTGGAAATTTCTTAGGTATGTTGGAAAAATATTGAAAAATTTCGTTAACAATGCACTATTTTGTTGTAGTGTAATATTTTTTTAGATTGTTTGTAACTCTCAATATTATATGTTTTCAAATTATAGATTGTCTATATTTTGTTTATGTTACTTTTTTTTATATGGACTTGCTTTTAGCATTTTGAATTGTATAATTTTAATTTTTTTTAAAATATTTTCTTTAATTGTGCATGCTCTATTTAGAATTTTTGGATCCGCCACTGACCAAGACTCTAAGTAAATATTGTTAATTAATCAACCAAGCTAATTACATATTATGAAGTAAATACTCTAACTAGATATAAATCTTAATAATGACAAAAACTTGTGTGAACCCGAGTTCACCAAGAACTCGGGTTTTATAGTATCACTGTTATAAATAAAAATTATCACTGTTATACATGGTGAAATTTTAATAAAGGGGATGCAAAACTTTCGACCCGGGGTTTGGTCGAGCACATCTGCTCGACCAAGGTGCTCGACCAAAGGTGCTCGACCAAGGGGTTTGGTCGAGCAGATGTGCTCGACCAAAGTGCTCGTGTTGGGATTATACGGGAAAGTATGCTTTTACTTTGTATAATCAAACTGAATTTCTGTCTTATTTACTGAAATAAATTATTTATCATTGATGCTTTAAATATCATTGAATGTTACATATATTTACTTCATAACTGTTCAATAAATAGTATGTGTTACATTGTAGTTAATTTAGTGATACCAGATCACAGAAGATTAAATTAACAATTCCTTGTAACCAAAAGTACAACATTCACAACCTAGATGGAAATGAACAATCCATCGTGAAAGGTTGAAGTGTAAGGCTCAGATTGACTTGTCTTGACCAAGGGATTACACTAGTGCATGACTGATGCACTGAATAGGACCTACAAGAGGACAAATTCTTCAGCACTGAACTAGGAAGAATTAGACCTCAGTGGTTCGTTATTTCTTAATCTTCGTCCCTTAAATAGGATCGCGTGTGGTTAGTAATTATTGCTTTGACTTATTACGGGTAGAGAATCAACGAGATTCAATACTTTATATCTTGGGCAATATTATTGGTCACATGTTATTGCTAAGATTTAATACGAAGAATCGTGTGCAAGTACGTTTGTTCGATTTGCCCCCTTGGGAGGTTCATATGATTTATCATATCAAATCTTGCAAGTGGAACTAGTTTCCGGTATGGATAATAATGTTGAACCGTTCCTTAACCAAGGACAAAAAATATTAATTAATGGAAAGCTATTTCAGTGGCTTGAATTAATTAATGGACTAGATAATCTTAAACACGGGAAATAATAACCGGGAGCCATATTAACAATAATATGGGTTAAGATGGATAGTGCAATATTAATTATGTAGTGGGATTAATTAATATTTATGGGCTTGAATAATATTGTGGCTCAATATTAGATATTCAAAGTCCATTAGAAGGTCCAATCTTAATTCTCCTAAAGGCCCCTCAAGTAGCCCAAACATAATGTCCAATAACTGAAAAAGGTGTTTAAAATAAAATAAATTATTGTTGCCTAATTTTCCTAAAAGTTTCGAAAATAATAAATAAAAGAGGGAGAAATATTTTCTTTGAATTTTGTTATGGAATGTAGATAAGTATTCTTGGAATACAAGATTATCTCATTAAATTCAAGAAATCTCCCACTTGGTTATCTATTAAGCAAATTTCGAAATTTATGAATAAATAAGTAGAGGAACGATTTTCTTGATTTTCTTGAAAATATATTATGGAAGATATATATTCTTGGAATACAAGAATATCTCATAAATTCAAGAAGATCCAAATCTTGGATTCTCACTCCTTATTTTTCAAAAAATACCATAACAAGAGGAGTTGGGATTTTTGTGGAATATTTAATTATGGAGAAAAGAATATATGTGATATATTCAAGATTTCTTGGAGATCAAGAAAAAGATTTTCCCATCTTTATTTCCACCTAAAATTTCGACCAACCCCTCATTATAAATAGGGGATGAATGTTTCATCCCCAGGTGAATACGAAAATTGGTTTTTTGGAAAAATATCAGCGTCGATAAAATATCAAATATTTTGAAATGTCGAAAATTCCATGTGTTGAAAAAATTAAAATCCACAAAGGTGGTGCAACATAATTTTATTTTTCCTTTTGTTAAATTGTTCGCGAGTTCCTTCCAATTGTTGTTGAACAAGGGCAAGGGAATACTTGAGAAGGCTTTTTGATGTGTTAGTGTGAGCGGATCCATCTTCTCAACGGTTGTCACTCCGATTAGTTCACATTCAGCAATTCCGCAAAGATTTGGTTCACAATGATTTGTTGTTGAATTATTATTTAAATTAATATAGGATTAATTCATGCTATAATAATTGTTAGAATTAAATTTGTATTTAAATATTCATCCCGAATAGATCCGGAATTAATTCCCCAAAAATTCCATATGACCAAGGCTCGGTCGAGCACATTCTGCTCGACCACGGGCTCGGTCGAGCGCCCGATAGGGCTGACTAGGGTTTTTTTTAAACACTCTTTAACTTGTTTGTATCATTGTATCACTCATATCGATTTAAAATAGTAGATCTCCGGCTTGGTAGTGCCCCCACGTAGTCATTCACAAATTTAATTCCCTTTCATTATTTTCTCCATAATTGCTGCTTAAATCCTAACATTTTTTTGTGTATAACAGTAATAGTTTTCGCACCCAATTTCATGTCCATCTCTTCTTAATAATTATGTAAACACCATACTTTTGAGATATTTTTAAGACAAAAATTCATATGAGACGGGGTACAACTTAGTACACATCACACTTATCCCTTCCAAAGTGTTAAAGCGTCAATGCCCAACTTATGTCCGTCTCACTGTGAGACTGTCTCATGCAAGTGTGCCCCTATTTTTAATCATCAAACAAAACTCTCAAAAGGTTGAAGTGCGATGAATGCTACATCTAATACAATATAATATTATTTTGGCCATTTTGCACATGTATATATAAATGTGTACACTGAATGTATATATTTTACTTATTAATATGGCATCTATAAAATTATTGGGGAATAGCAATTGAAAAAAAATGATTTCATGCGTTGAAAAACTTGATTTGGAAATAACAAATAATTTGATAAAACTTAATTAATTAAATGAATGTGAGTGTGTGTATGATTAATAGCTAGAGCTGTCACTGCCTTCTAATTGGGGTCTGCATGCCAGTTGGCGGGAGAGATTTTGATGTGTATTAAAATTAATTAATTAGTGAGCCTAATTATTTAATTAATTTATTTATATATTAATTTTATAAGAGCAATCACACTCTCTATCTGAGGATATACAGTACTAGTCCACAAATCATACTCTCATTAATGATAATGAAAGCATTGAGAGCTATAATGCCACCATCATTACTCTCATTCCAAAAACCAAGAATCCATCTCATATGAAAGACTACCGACCCATTAGCTTGTGCAATGTGGTTTACAAAATTGTTGCTAGAGCTATCACCAATCGTTTCCGTACCATCCTGGGAAAATCCATCGACCCCAATCAAAATGCTTTTATTCCTGGTCGCCTTATTACGGACAACATCTTGATTTGCTATGAATGCATGCATTGGTTACGTCATACGAAAAGCAAACAAGGTTTTGTAGCCCTCAAGCTGGATATGAGCAAAGCATACGACAGGGTCGAGTGGCGGTATCTTAAGGCCATCATGGCCAAACTGGGATTTGATGACCGGTGGACTAATCTCATCATGAATTGTGTGACGTCGGTCTCGTACTCCTTCAATATCAATGGCAAGGTGGTCGGTCGGGTCACCCCCTCCAGAGGCCTCCGCCAGGGAGACCCCCTTCTCTCCGTACCTGTTCGTCCTCTGCTCCCAAGGCCTCTCTTCCATCATTAATGCTTGACACGTGTTTTACAACACCCACCTCTCAAGTATAAGAGGATTGTTGTGTGTCCGGTTAAATATCGATCCGAGGGACTAGTGGTGATAGTATAGCTCCGATACTATGTGTTGGCGGGTAGTTATAGTGTGAACCATGTTTGATTTTTCATTAAAACAAAATTATCAACTAAACAAAGATTAACAACTAGACAATTCAACAAGCAAAGAAGAACACAAATAAGCAACAAACAATTTTGTTTCCAAGTGAGTGAGAGGTGTTCAGGTGTTTTTCCTTGTGAGATGATTGTCAAAAGATTAATTATGGAATTTGCCTCTATTTCCGGTTATTCCATAAGAGCGATCACTTCACACTTACCATTCCCGTACTTGATAAGCCTAGGGTCCGATATCATTTTAAATCCTAGGATCGGGAGGAGAATCTCCCCTTTCTAACCCGGGTAATTGCACGGATATGGTCCTCTAATTATCTAACTACCTAATCCCGGTGTTTTCCCACTTGTATACTAAGTTTAATTCTCTTATAACCTCTTCACTTTCCACTTAAGGTGTTAACTAAAGTAGTCAATGTAAATTAGAGGGGTTCTTATGTTTATATCCAACTCTCGTAGCAATAGAGCATAATTAACTCAAATCCGGTGAATTAAACCAATACTCATATGCATAATCTTGTCTATCCAACTCTCGTTGCGATAAACTAGCATAAACACACAAGCTAATAGAAAAACCCAACAAAATTGAACAAGTAAATTCCCCTAATCTAAAGGATCGTCATCAATAGAGATAAACAACCATAATCAAAGCAAATCAATCATCATCACAATTCCAAACACCCAAACACTAAAAATCTTAGCCAATCATGATTCTAGTAAAACCCATAAACAATAAAAAACATAAATCAATAACCATTGCAATTAAATCAAAGAAAGCAATTAAAAAGGATAGAAGTAAACTAAAAGAGTGATTACACCTTAAATCTTGTCTTAACTTTTGAAATCCAAAGAAATCTACACTAAAAAGTAATAAATCTACCTATTGGTGTTTTTGTGTGTGTGGAGGAAAGAACTCTATTGGCTTTGAGGAATTGCCTCTATTTGTATAGACTGTCTATGGAGTTATTGAGTGCATGAGTTGCCTCATCACACATAACTTAAATCAACTTAAAAATTAGATGTTTAAAAAAAATTCATGATGTCTATAGACCTTTATAAAAGATTAACAATTTTTATTTTTTTTGATAACTCGGATACCGACCCAATAGATTAGCAATTGTTAAATCTGTACCCTCTCTTTATCATCGTCACAGGTGGAGTTAAGTGTTAGAATGACCTTTTTCTTTGTTCAGGTCGCCAAGTGTTTGACAGGTTAGGAAATAAACTGTGCAACAGAAGAATTTGACGATAAAATTATGTTTTTGGTTTACAGCTTACGTTCTTTGTTGTAATGATGGACTTGATGTGGGGAAGTAATGCTTAAGAGTTGAATGGCCCTATTTCTTTGTTAGGTTAGAAAATAATTCCCACTTGTTAGGGATATGTTAAGGATGCAATAGAGATTGATCAAGACAATGAAGCACTAGCTGCTATTATGCTACCATTCAAAAACACATTCTATTTTGGTAATTTTGCAATTATAATTTTTTTTTTTCTGATTGATGATTCATTTATTTGTGTGTATTTCATGGATTGAACCTCTTATGGAAGAAATAATTCACATTCAAGTCTAGAAAATTAAAGGAGTGACAGTTAAAAATCGAATAAAATACCCAGTGTTATTTGTTGGCTTAAATGAGAGAACAAAAATCTTTATTAAATCTACAATATCCGCCCAAGTGAAACTTTACAAAGCAAAAGACTAGTAATCTTATTATAAAAAAGGAGGAAGCTCTTAACCATAAACTGCCAAGTGTCGTGCTTCATCTCCTGCCACATGTCATTGCTTAATTTCTGCCAAGTGTCACATCTCAACTGCTGCCACATACTGAGTAAAAAAACTTACCATATTTCTCAATTTATTTGAAACCCAAAAAAAAATGTGAATGGGTAATCTTATTAAGTAACTGAAATATGGCAAGTTTAATTTCCCCCACCAACATAGCTCTGCATTGATTAATTGAAAACATGGAGTTCGTGGGTAAGTCCAAAGTCTGAATTTTCAATATAAAAATGGTGACAATCATGTTAAAATAATGGAAAATAGTGCAATGGAAAATAGAGTTGTTGAGAATAAAAAATCAGCTTCATTATACATGCCTCTAAATGAACTCGATCTGAACAATGAGTCAAGGTGTGTTCTTGTGCGACTTTTGCGTACATGGGAGGCACGCAACTTCAAACGCAATAAAGAACTGATGAGCGTTGATTATACAAAATTATCTTCAATTTTATCTTGATAATCATTTGTGTGTACTTTTGGTTATTTGCTAACTTCTTATTTAGATCTTTAATATGAATTTTAGCCGTATCATCTATAATATTGTGAGTTTTAAAGGTGATATAATATGGAGTTTGCATATAATTTTTAAG
Source organism: Stenogyne calaminthoides (assembly GCA_037126765.1). NCBI lineage: Eukaryota > Viridiplantae > Streptophyta > Magnoliopsida > Lamiales > Lamiaceae > Stenogyne > Stenogyne calaminthoides. The sequence goes on along the minus strand of JBBCBC010000043.1, from coordinate 3,913,337 downwards.
ACATTCAAGGTTTATATTAATGTATATCTCATGGAAAAAGTTGTAGGCGATTTTTAGAGGCATGAATAATATTCGATGTTCTTCGTCCTTTTTTTTTGTGTTTATAAAGCATGTGATCATATATACCTTTTTCCAATTATGAATGATATGGAAAATCAAATCCTATTGAATCATGGACAAAAATCATTTGGTTTTATATGAATTTTATTGAATAATTTGTTCGATGTATTTCAGGATGGAGAGGGGCGGCAAAAAAAGAGCAGTAGCACAACTACACACAACAAAATTGAAGAAACAAGAGCAAAAAAAGAGTTACTAATGGGAATATCCAGATTTATTTCTATGATTAATATATATTGTTACTAATGAGAATTTCCAGTTTTATGCTTGCAGGTATATCAAGTTTATTGCAATGATAGATATGTATTGTTAATAATGAGAATTATTCCAAAATGTAATTGATTACTAAGTTTGGAGTGTTTTGTTAAGGGGTCAAGAACGTATATTTTATAATTAATAATTTGCATATAGGCAAATATTGAATATTAGTAAACTATGAAAAATGGTTGTATGAGATGTTATCATGATGGCTTACTTTTTTGTTTAAGCATTATTGAGCAGAGAGGCTTTTGGCTGAAGAAGGGGTTAGAATAGAGTGAAAAACAATGGAGTGTATTTATCATTCAAGCTAATGAAATGAAATTACTCTTACATAAAAGTCAATGTAATGAAATGTTTCAAAATCATTCAAGCTTTATTATAAATACATGTATTTATCAAATCAAAACAACATATTATCTAAATATATAAAATTGATTCACAAATGATAAAAGTGTTTTACATGAGACTCATCCTAAATGGAACAAATTGAACAATCAAATCCGTGCAACTTGAGGATCCACGATTAATAATACTACAAACTCTCAACATCTCTAATATATTTGTACCTAATTTTGATTTAACCATCTGCTTCCAACACAATAGGAATAGAGGATTCAACATCAAAACTATACCAGACCCTTGATCATCTCTTCACCTCACCTCACATGATACCCATTGTTGATGTTGTAACCAAGCAATAACAATGCAATCAATAACTCTTATTGATTGACCCCTCAATGATACCCATTACCATTACTATTCCCTAGTTATACCAACCGGGCCCTAAGAAAACAAAGAGCACAGCTGAAACAGAACGCACTGAACAACAATTTCAACGACAAGAGATAAACCAATCAAAGGAGAGACAACACACCAACAAGGTATGTATATACATGCTAAATTCAACACAACAAAAGTTCAAATACAACCTCAACAGCTTATAAGGTCTCAACAGGACGGAATAAGGAAGGTTTCAAGGGTCAACAACTAATAACGACTCATCAGTATGCAGGACGGAAAGATTTGCTCCATTTCAACAAGGAACAAAACAAGCGTCGGAAAAAGGTACATAGATTTACAATTTAAAACAAAAACATACTAAAAAATATATATATATCCCTAGCTAAGGAAAATCTTATGCAGAACAATGCAAGAATGCGAGACGCAAAAGACAAGAAATTGCTAGAGGCAAAAGACCACAGATTTCATGCAAAAACAGCCAACCTACCGAACCAGGGTGCAATACGGAAACAGACACTACATTTCAAGGAGGGCCAATAGCTTATAACATCTCAACAGGAAATTGGACGGAAAGATTGCCGGCATTTAAACAAGGAACAGAACAAGCATCGGAAAAAGGTACATAGATTATAATAATATAAATCAATAAATATACTAAAAATAATAATAATATAATAGCTACTGAAAATTGTATGCAGAACAATGTAAAGATGCAAGACGCAGAAGATTAGAAATTGCTAGAGGCAAACGACCAATAAATTCCTGCACAAATACACAAGCTATTGAACACGGACCCCAACTTCCAAGGCAAAAACCAAAACGAGGTAACAAAAAATATCTACAATTCATTGTCTTGATGTTATAAAACAGAAAACTGATGAGAAAAAAAAACCAGGTAGCACCCGACAGCAAAAATTCAAAGACAACTCTCTATTGAAGTGCCAATACTGTGATGCATTAGTTTGGAAAGCGGAGGCCACAAAAAATAAAAGAGGAGGAACTCATCTCTTCTCGATATGTTGCCAGCAAGGACGAGTAAAACTACCAAAGAAACGTGAGCCGCCGCCATTCCTTGCCACGCTACTAGATCCATCAACTTCATTTCGTAGAAACATAAGGTCGTACAACTCATTACTCGCATTCACATCAATGGGAGCCAACATTGATAAATCAGTAGCAGCTGGACCTAGACCATACACATTCAGAATTCATGGACAAAATTATCATTCCATTGGATCATTATTACCAGCACGAGGGCAAAAACCTCAATTCGCTCAATTATACATATATGACACAGCAAACGAAGTGCAGAATCGTATCAAAACCCTACCACGCAGCAAAAAGGCAGATCAGCTGGATGAAAAAATTGTCAAAGGCCTAATTGATATGATGGATGAGAACAATGAGCTGGCTGGAAATTTCAGAAAAGCAAGAGACAGATATGAAATGGGAGGCAACCAAGATCTTACTATCAGATTGATTGGTCAGAAGCCAAGAGGACGCCAATATGACCTACCAACATCGGATGAACTTGCAGGGCTAATTGCGTGTGAAAACTCAGGAGAGAGAGATATTATTGTGCAAGAAAAAGCAGCACTACCTCAACGCATCAGTGTGCTACACCCTATGTTCATGGCATTGCAGTACCCCATACTATTCCCTTACGGTGAGTCTGGATTCCACGATCAAATACGCAACGGACAAAGCAACACAGCAAATAAGCGCACATTTGTCACAATGCGGGAATATTATGCATACGAAATGCAGACAAGATTGACAGAGGCAACAACGATTATAAGGTCCGGTCGTCTGTTGCATCAATATGCAGTTGATCTATACACTACAATCGAACAATACAGACTGCAGTGGATCCAAAACAACCAAAAGCAGATAAGAGTTGATCTCTACAACAATGTATGCGACACGGTTGCAAGGGGCGACACTGATGCAAAGCTGCTAGGAACAAAGAAAATTCTACCTCCTTCATACACAGGCGGTCCAAGATATATGGTAGAAAACTTTCATGATGCAATGGCAGTTTGCAGATGGAAAGGAAATCCATCATTGTTCATCACAATTACAGCTAATCCTAATTGGGACAAAATAATACATCATCTGCAACAATATGGCAACGACAGTCCCAACGACAGACCTGACATAATCTGCAGAGTTTTCAAAATGAAGCTAGAAGAACTGCTTATTGATATTCAAGATGGAGAGTTTTTCGGCAAAACTGAAGGAGGTAAACCAAAAAAAAATATATATTTTTAACATTAATTGACATATATTTATTGAGCCACCTAATTAATAAAAATATCTTGAACTGTTTGCATGCAGTTATTTATACTATTGAGTTCCAAAAACGGGGACTGCCTCATGCCCACATACTACTATGGTTGGAAGAAAAACACAAGAATCCCACAACTGATGAGATTGATACATTCATCTCTGCAGAGATACCACAAAACAATGCCGACCCAGAAGCGTATGCATTAGTTGAACAATTTATGATGCATGGGCCATGCGGAGTGGAACGACCAAAGTCACCATGCATGGAAAGAGGCGTGTCCACCAAAAAGTTCCCCAAGGCATTCAACGAAAATACAACGATCGATGAGTTCGGAAAAGTGAGGTACCGAAGAAGAAATGACGAGACAAAAATGATCATGAAAAAAGAGATAAGACTCGACAACAGCTTTGTGGTACCACACAACATCATCCTACTCAAAAAATTCAGATCTCATATAAATGTGGAATGGTGCAACCAGTCAAGGGCAATAAAGTATCTTTTCAAATACATCACGAAGGGAGTTGATAAAGCTACAATGATCATTGAGAAAACAGAAGGGAAAGAACAAAAAAGTGCAAAAGGGGAAGGACAGGAAGAGGAAAGAGATGAGAGATTCCGAAATATTTGGAATGTCGTTATTTGTCGGCCTGCGAAGCCATGTGGAGAACTTTCGCATTTGACATACACTACAGGAAGCCTGCAGTACAAAGGCTAAGCATACACCTTCCGAACCAGCAGAGCATCATCTACAGCGAATCGGAAAATCTTGAAAATATATTGACAAGAGAAGGTGTAGAAAGGACAATGTTCACGGAGTGGATGGAAATAAACAAAGTCAGTGACGAAGCGAGACAACTAACTTATATCGAGTTCCCAAGAAAGTTCGTATGGGACGCAAAGAAGAAAGAATGGAGAAAACGCAGCAATCGAAATGGAACTGGTAGCCTTGGAAGAATTGTTAACATCCATCCTGCAGCAGGGGAGCTATACTATCTGAGAAAGTTAGTCTTGGTAACAAAAGGAGCAACAAACATTGATTATTTCCTCACCATAGGAAATGTGAAGCACCAAACTTTCAAGGCGGCTTGCTACGCAAAAGGATTGTTAGATGGAGACTCAGAATGGCAAGAGGCGATGGACGAGGCGGCCAGATGGGTAACACCCAACCAATTAAGGAACCTCTTTGTCACACTTTTGCTCTACTGTGAAGTTGGGAGCCCACTCAAATTATGGAACCACTGTTGGCAATCTATGGCAGAAGACATAGCTTACAAACAGAGGAAAAATTTTGGATTCATAGAGATGGAGTTCAGCGATGAAGACCTACAGCAATACACACTGATGAAAATTCAAAAGCTACTAATGGAGAACGACAAGTCACTTGAGGACTTTCGAGGACATGCCGACACCGAACAAGGACGTACTTAAAGAGATATCAAATTCACTGTTACAAGAAGAGACAAGTTATGATAGCAGCGAACAACAAGCAGAACACAATGGATTGATTCTCACATTGAATGAAGAACAACAAACGGTGTTCGACGCAGTCATGGATTCGGTGCACAACAGAAAAGGAAAATTGTTCTTTCTTTACGGCCCGGGCGGAACTGGAAAAACATACCTCTACAAAACTATAATCACAGGACTACGAGCTCAAAACAAAGTAGTCATCCCAGTTGCCTCCTCAGGAATAGCAGCATTGCTTTTGCCAGGAGGCCGGACAGCACACTCAAGGTTCAAAACACCACCGGAGATCACAGAAAATTCTACATGTGGAATAAAACAAGGGACCATGCTAGCCGAATTGTTGATACGGGCAGAATTAATAATATGGGATGAAGCTCCTATGACGCATAGACACGCATTTGAGGCACTGGACGTGACAATGAGAGATTTGTTATCCCCATACGATGAAAATGCAGGATCCAAACCGTTCGGGGGCAAAACCGTGTTACTGGGAGGAGATTTCAGACAAATTCTGCCAGTAATACCAAGAGGAAGCCGGCAGGACACGGTGTTAGCATCGATAAATCGATCTGCCCTGTGGGATTCATGCACCGAGCACGTCCTATCACAGAACATGCGTTTGGACCCAACAGAGCAGGAGTTTGCTAAATGGGTTTTACAAGTTGGAGATGGGAAGGCCAAAAAAAAATGGAGGGAAGAAAACAGAGCCGGAGGACTGGAAAAGATAGTTACAGACGAGAAGATAATGCTAAAAAATGAAGGAAATCCAGTCGAGCAGATCGCTAAACACATATACCCTGAACTGGAGACCTCGAAGCAAAACAAACAGTATCTGACTGAAAGAGCAATCCTTGCACCGACAAACGAAACAGTGGATGAAGTCAACTCTTTCATGCTGTCACAAATACCCGGAAGAGCAAAAGAATACTTCAGTTCTGACAGTATAGAAAAAGAAGGTGAAGGACCAGAAAATAGCGAAGCCTTATATCCAATGGAGTTCTTAAACAACCTAAAATTCCCAGGATTTCCAGACAGCAAACTAGAACTAAAAAATGATGTTCCGATCATGTTGTTGAGACACATCAACCAAAGAAAGGGGCTTTGCAACGGCACACGGTTGTGGGTCGAACGATTAGGAGAACGAGTCATTGAGGCTGAAATTTAACGGGAACACATGTTGGGGACAAAGTTTTGATTCCAAGAATAATCCTAACTCCAACCGACACAAAATGGCCGTTCAAGCTTCGAAGACGGCAGTTCCCAGTCCGAGCCTGTTACGCGGTAAACAAAAGCCAAGGACAAAGCTTAAAAAGGGTGGGACTTTATCTCCCAAAACCAGTATTCAGCCATGGTCAGTTGTACGTTGCTCTATCACGGGTCACCTCCGCAGAAGGACTAAAGATACTAAATACCGAAAATGTTACTGATCAAAAGGATGAAGTAGTAAACATTGTGTACAAAGAGGTCTTCAACAATTTACCTACAACTTCTACACCCGAACAGGTAAATACAATTACACAACTACAATAATTTTATTTTTTTATTATAAATACAGAACGACAAACTAATGCAGAGACTTATATTTTAAAAAAACAATAAGGCACCGGAAAGCTACACCACACAAGGGACATAAAGCAAAACCAAATACTCCAAATTTTAAAACAATAAAAAATGTCATTGGGAATTAGATAATCTGAAAATCACATCGATAACAATATGAAGAAAAATCTGATATACAACGGAGCCAGACGAACAAAACAACAAACCCCACAAATCTTTACACTCCAATCAATTGAAATTTGACCTCCACCACCGCAAAAATCTGCAATTTAAGACAACTAAAATTTAAAAAAAACAACAAAGAGGATCAGGAAAAAGAGCTACACTTTCCGATTTGCGGGTGTGTGGGCGTTGGCCGCTGGGCGCTGGGAAGTGCAGTTCAGCGGTGTTGAGGGCTGAAAATGGAGAGGGAGAGCGCGGCGCAGCTGTGAGGTTTGATAGCGTCGAGGTTGCGAGAGGGGCTGGAAAAAGGGGGAGGGAGGTGTGTTGCCGGCAGATGAAGGAATGGTTCGTTACGATTTTTTTTATTAAGGATATAATAATAAGAATTTATCATTTGAATCTTTTACAAAAATAATAGATAAATTAATTTATAAACTGTGCCTACTAAAACAACAGACCCCCCTACAATCCAGACTTAAATATTTATTAACAAAACCCAATGAAATTGTGAAAAACTAATAAAAAGCGAATGAGATCTAAAATTATTAACGACTTCTTGATGAATAACCCAATTTATAACACTGCATAAGTTATTGTACAATAGGTGCCTTAATATAAAAAAACAAACCCAAAAAAAAGGTTTTATATATGTTAAAATGGGAAACATACTTTAAAATATTGAGAAGGTCTCGGTGAAATTTATTCATATCATGTAATATATTTATAAATTAAAACAACAACATTAAATGCTATGAGTATTATAGTTTATAAGAATAATAATATTAATTTATAAGTATAATAATATCAATTTCATATTATAAATAAATATTATTGGAGAATACGTAAAACTAAGTGGACCTTACATAGGTTAAATGTCGGAACAATTAAATATGATAATCAAATTAGACAAATTTTGTGAACAATGTAAGTTGAAAACTTGATTAACAGACTTTTTGTTACATAACTAAATGCAAGGGTTGGAAATTCCTTAAATCCAAGTTATCAGCCAAACTAAAAATTGAGATAATAAAAAAAAACAATTTACATTAACACTTATAAATTACTAATACAATCAACTATATTTGTTTATAAAAATAATACAATCAACTTAACAAAAAAATGTTTCATACATATTACTCACTCCCTCCGTTAGTAACTCAATTGAACATTTGCTGGGTACACGAATTATATTACCATTTATAAAAAAAATCAATTGAGACAAAAAAATTTAATAAAAAAATAACTAAATAAAAAAAGAATTAACAATAGGTCCGTGCATCGCACGGGCTTAGATCTAGTAACTAATAAGTAAGAAGCCAATTTGAGGAAGAATTTTCGAGCAACATTATTGATCCCCGTGTTATTTTTAATAACTCGAAAGGGATGCCACTGCTTATTTTTCGGCTTTTCTTGGCACAAGGAGCATAACTCAAGAGCTCTGATTTTAGCATCCTCTGGTCCGAATTTCTCGTTGCATGCGATCGATTTCACCCATCCTCTTTATCCCGATTCTTGAACGGTGACCAATTGTCATACCACTCAAGCACTGAAAAGGGGCGAAGACTCTTTAGCAATATTCTTTAGTGAATATAAGTACCTTTTAGTAAAAAAACTAATACCATTGTAAAAATGCACTTGAGTTGCACGGATGCTTATAAGTATTTGCCTTACAGAAAAGGTTAGAAAGGGCACAAGAGAAAAATACACTCATTAGTTCTTTTACTATTAGAACATTCATCTGATCTGTTAAAGTGAAGGATTAGAGAGAATTAACCAATTGTATAAAATGTGATTGTTTGGTACCTTTCAGTTCTTCATCTCTGTTTCCAATTTGTTCTTCTCATCAAGCTCAAGAACCCTATCGACAGCCTCCTTCTCTTTCTGCGTATCTTAAATGCACATAAAGGAGCACCAGTAACAGTATTAAACCAGCAATAATTTTACAATTTATAACTATTCAATCATTAAATAATTTGTTATTAACATTGAATTTGCAGGTGGCCCAGTGGTATCATAGATGAGTAAAATATTTTTAAACAATCAGCAACGTTCAAACAAGCTTGGTTTTGCCCAAATGAAAATACTTTGAAAAGTTCCTAAGCCTGAAAATACAAATAATATCTGAAACTAGCAAACCTCTGAGCTATATTGCCTCTGTTTCCAGTTCTTCTATTTAAAAAAAATTACTTGCATTAAAATAGAAGACAACAAAGACAAAATCACCTAACTCAAAGCAAGAATCCAAAACTCTTTAGAAAAATAATAACCTTAGGTGGAAGCGGCAACACCATGCGCAGGGGTGAAGGCTGTGTGAGACATGATGGCAAAATCTGATAAGGCACTGAATCTGATCATGTAAAGAAGTACATTTTTTATTTAGATTGATACTAATTACGTTGTTATCAATATATACAGAATTAAAAGTGAATTTTTTTGCCTAATCATAATAGTTATATGCGCGCAACAGTAGTCCCATGTTAATTACACACAACTTCAAGAACAAACACAAAAGTGTATTAAGTCAAAGTCTATAATCAGTATCAATTTTTTTTGTTTATTAGGTCCAATATCACGGTGCCTGTATAAATTACCTTTCTGAGGGCTTTGAAGCCATAAGATCCTCCAGCAGACAAAATGTATTATGCCCTGGATATTTATACAAGCTTTGGCAGACAAGCCATTTCTCCAAACTTTCACTTGAAGCATCTTAAAAAATGTATCAAACACCAGAAAGCATTCTAAAGAACCAAAGCAAGTTGACACATTTATGACTATGAGATATAGTAAAGATACTTGCAGCTTAGTGTTGATATGCATTCTTTATTTGTGATGACATTTACAGAAAAAATAAGCATGTTTGCCTCCCATGTACACAAAAAATAAGCAGATTTGCCTCCCATTTGCACAAAAAAATAAGCAGATTTGTTTCCACCATTTGGACCTCCATTTCCACCATTTGGACCTCAGTTTCCATCATTTGGACCTCATGCTGTTCAGCCTGTTAGTTTTAACATAAATGCTGAGGTTGCACGTAGTTACGGCATTCAAAACCTACTGCAAGCTGACCAAAAGGGCTTGATGCGGCATATCTTTAATGCGTACCCGCAGTATCCGGCGTTTGTTTATGACAGATATGATGGTCTAGATCAGCTTGAAGATGGCCAAGTAGTTACTTTAGCCATTGATGCTTACTCAGCCTTCAGTATGCATGGAGCAATACTTGCAAATGATGGAGTGGGTGGAAACGGAGGTCAAAATGGTGGAAGTCCAGGTCAAAATGGTGGAAGTCCATTTCCGTTTCCACCATTTTGACCTCCGTTTCCGTTTCCACCATTTTGACCTCCGTTTCCACCCACTCCATCATTTGCAAGTATTGCTCCATGCATACGGAAGGCTGAGTAAGCATCAATGGCTAAAGTAACTACTTGGCCATCTTCAAGCTGATCTAGACCATCATATCTGTCATAAACAAACGCCGGATACTGCGGGTACGCATTAAAGATATGCCGCATCAAGCCCTTTTGGTCAGCTTGCAGTAGGTTTTGAATGCCGTAACTACGTGCAGCCTCAGCATTTATGTTAAAGCTAACAGGCTGAACAACATCCATCCTAATCCCTCTATAGAGTATGTCCAACTGTTCCTGAATATTAGCACCAGCGAAACGACTACGTGGATGCAACATAAGCTCCCTAATAGCAGTAAGTACGGGTCTCGGGTTCCTGAGCTGAGTGCTGAACTTAAACAGAAGCACCAGGAGAATACTGAGTTACTAGAGGTGAAATTGGCAGAGAAGAACGAAGTACTGATCAAATCTGCTGTTGAGGAAATGAGCTCAATGCTCATGACCAAGATGACGAAGATGTTTAAAGATGCTCTCTCCGGTCGGTTTGCCCATCTTTTCCGAAGAATTTTACGTGGCTAAGAACCACCTCGGGGAGGCTAGAAGATGAAACAGGATCGATTAGCGGGGAGGTCTTATTTGTGTAAGCAAAAGTGCAATACCATATGGACCTGAAAGATTCTCGGACTTCTTCCAAATTACGGTGCGAAGGGGGAAAGACCAGATGAAGACTTGAGGAAGTTAATGGCACGTACTTTGGAGAAAAAAGGCAAAAAGGAAGCCGAAATGAATAGCCTATCTAAAGCCTTGAAGGAAGTCGGGTTAATTGAGAAGATGAAGTTCGAGAGTGGAGAAGCGATCTACACTCGGGTTTAGGAAACCATGCTTGATGTTGCAAGAGAGAAACTGAGTGATAGAGCTAAGGTTGGAACAAGTCAGGCTACTGCTGAATTGCCTATGAAGAGGAAAGCCTTGGGCATTGTTGAACCTGAGAGCAAGCGTGCTAAGGCTTCTAAGCCCGTCAAAAAAAGTTGGTTGAAGAATTAGAAGAGTCTGCAGGTCAACCTCAGAGAAAAGTCTTCAACACAAGGAATGCTCTGAAGACACTCCAGATAGAACAAGCAAGGAAAGTTGTTGCTTCGGTCTCAGGCGTGCCTGTGATCATGAAGAAAATAAATGAAGAGCAGAAGCGAATGAGTGGATACAAAAAGTTTGCGAGCAAACGGAGAGGGACATCAAAAGCACAAAAATGGCCACACATTGACAAATGGATGCCCATCCAATTCAACGACGGTTGGGAAGAGGTCAAGAGAACCTTACGGTTTCTACTATGAAGTGCTTCGAGGAATGGAAAGGGAAAGCTCGAGATCCAAATGAAGCATTTATCGAATATCTCCTAACCTTCTATCCTAAATATCTCCAAAGCTGGATAAACCTTGCGGATGAAGGAAAGGTGCAGATAGTAGACCCCGGTCCATATACCTACCCTCCTCCAAGACTTGAAAATAGCTTGGTGAATGAAAAAGCCATTACTCAAGAAATTGCTCAATATGCTGCACAGTTAGGTCTGACAGGGAACAGTCCGGATATCATCAAGGAAAGAAATGCAATCAAGAAGAGGTATTTCGGAATGTTCAACCCGGAGGTGCCGTGATGAAATTGAAGAAGATGTAAATCAAGAAGCGTAAAGACCAAGAGCCAAATCAAGAAGGCGAAGACTTACACGAAGACACTTGTAATTTTTCTATCTTTTTGTCTTTTATTTTTTTCGAGCAAGTTTCATTGTAACTTTAATATAGTCTACTCATCATCAATGAAAATTTATCATTTATGCTCAAAAGATAATATATCATTATCTTATTTACATGTCTTTTACTTTTGATATGCTGAATGATGTCTCTGAATTAATTGTTTACGGGAAATTGTTTATTAAGTATTTGGTGATGAATCCTTTGAGAGATTCATTACTGAAGAAATTGTTGAATGATTAATTGTTGAGGAGATTCTCAGAAATTATTGGGAGATTCTCTGTTCAGGAAATTATTGGAGACATAACCAATCTTGTAATAGGATAAACTGAAACTTGAGTTTAGGTTGTATGGTTGTAACAAGATAGGTTTTGGCATCATAAAAAAGGGGGAAATTGTTGGGAGATGAATTTAATAAAGATATATGATTTTGATTAGATCCCAAAACCCCTGAGTATGACATGTTCAGGATAATCTTGATAGTTGAGTCGATTCAGTTTTAGAGTATTCGGGATGATATCGCAAAATGTATAGTCGGAGATATAGATCGAAGTTAGATCTAAGATTCTCAAGACTCAAGATGTTTCTCAAGAAAATCAAGTTTCAAGACTTAGTATGAAATCAAGTTTCAAGACTCAGTGAAATCGAAGTTTCAAGACTCAAGCAGAAATCGAGATCTCAAGACTCAAGATGAAACCGGGGAATCAAGACTCGGCATGAATACTCAAAGATAACAATCAAGATATCTATAAAGACTCAAGACTCGAGAAGACGCCAAGACTCGAAGACTCGGCGACTCGTAAGACTCAAGACGTCAAGACTCGAAGACCTCAAGACTCGTAAGACTCAAGACACAGATGTAAGATCAAGAATCAAGATCAAGAATACTCAAGGCATAGTAATTCTCAAAACTTCAAGAATGTATCAATGTCAATAAACCTGAATGTTCCGAGGCAATCGAGAATATCTATCCGGAAGGATGCAATCTTGAGAAAATCGCGATTCCTTAGAAAAATAGATATTTGCCAAGACATTCAAATGCGCATAAAAGGAACTAAGTCGAGTGTTGTTAAGGTTATATCAACTCGTAGTTTATAACCAAAAAGAGCCGATTGAAGGTGTCTACTTTAACCGAGACAAAAGTCAAAAAGAGGAAGACAAAGATCGCATAATCATCGACAATCGATAAAGATGGTCATTGAAAAAGATGTCGAAGTACAAAAGTTCCAGACATCGCAAAAAAGTGAAGACCGACTACATGAAAGGATATTGCTAAAAACGTGTTAGGGAGTTTCAAACCCTAAATATAGTCGTTCTCACACACCATAAGAGGAAACTCACGAATTTATCTCCTCCAATCGGAAAGTTTTTCAAGAGTGACCTTGATGTATGCCTATAAATACTTGTGACCCTCTACATTGTAAGGTTCTGGGAAATTTGTAAACAACTCAAGAGCTCAAACTTATTATCAAGAAAGTTAAAGCACTTTCGAAAAACTTAGAATTTCCCAAGTGCTTTTAAATCGAAGAGAACTCATTAAACTAAGCCTAGCTTAATAAGATATATCCGAAGCTTAGTCGAGATATCCTAGCCTTTGCATTGTACTTTATTGTAAAGGATATCTCATCCTAGTTGGAAACCAACCAAGAAACCCCAAACCCTTTAGAAGGTAGTTGGTGTGTGATTGTTGGTGAGAAGAGTTAGAAAGAGTTAGTAGACTACTGCGGAGTAGTCGAAAAGCTCTAGAGGTGAAGTTAGTAAGCTACTGAGGTAGTCCCGAAAGCTTGTTTGTGTTTGAGTAAGTAAACTACTGAGGTAGTCGAAAAGCTTAAGGTCGGGTTGAGTAAGTAAACTACGTGGAGTAGTCAGAAAGCTCATGGCCGAGTTGAGTAAGTAAACTACGCGAGGTAGTCAGAAAGCTCAAAGAAGTGATTAGTGAATTTCTCTGAAGAGATCAGAGAGAGTGGACGTAGGAGCTTGAGTCTCCGAACCACTATAAATTCTTTGTGTTGTTTATTGCTTTCTTTATTTGTGCTTAAGCATTGCATTGACTTAAAACAAAGAAAGCATATTTTCACTGATATTTCAGTTGGAATCAATCCACTGGAAGTTGCATGTAATTGAATCACAGCCTAATCACTATTCCATTAAAATGAAGGTTTTCAGCAAAAGCTTAAATCGAGTATAAACTAAAGGGTCAATCATTCCGCACATCTGAGTAGCTAGAACAGATAGTTACCAAACTGAACTTACTCTTCTGAGGGTTCAGTAAGTTAGTTATATGATCCAAGCAACTCGGGATCTCTCAAAACTTCGAGGACTCGGTTGGGATTATCTGAGGTCTCTGGCGACTTCGAGGATCACTATCTCGATGAACTTTGACTCGAGTGATTTGTCTTCTCGGGACCAAATCTTGAGGATTATCGACCCAGTGACCTCGATAAAAAGAAAAGTTTTAAAAACACTGAACACGTGTATTCCCCCCCCCCATAAACGTGTAAGACTCGTTTGCACCGGGACCAACAATATACATAAAATATTTTTTAAATAGTAAGAATTTTTTTGTATAATAATAATAATTTTTATGCATATCAATGATAATTTTTATACTTAACAATAATACTAAAAAAATTGAATTCACAGTGAATTCGGGTTCACACAAGTTTTTGTCCAAAAGAAAAGACATCTCCCCTCCACCCCCATTATAAAAAATCTCGTATTTTCTTTTCATTAATGAAAATTTTATTATTAAATCTCATTTAAATCATAAAATTTGTGCAATATAGACATAGGAGTATTTCATTGAGAAAAAAGTTGCCAAATTTGGACAATTGAAGAATGCAAATTACCTGGAGCATTTGACTAAACATGTCGATATTGATACAAGAATATGGTAGGTAGAGATATATCTCACAATATTTTTAACAATCGACTTTATTTACACTTTAATACTCTCCATTAAAATAAAACACTTGATATATTGCAACTCCGTTGACCCAAGTACTTAATTAAATAATTATTCATGGCAAGACTTTCCAAAATAAGAAGTATAAATCCTAATATATAATTATGTCGCTTACCATACTTAGAGTTATTTTTAACTATCTTACAAATAATTACATTAATTAACGTGTAATATTTAATTTTCCGTAGCTTTCAAACGGTTGAAGTGTGATGTATGCTACAATCTACTACAATATACTATTGCAACTAGGGATGTTCACGGAGTCGGGAGATTACCGAACTCGAACCGAAATCTGAACCGAAAAAGAATCGAACCGAAAATAACCGTTGACTTTTTGACTTTTTCCGAACTGAACCGTACCGATTTTTTTTGGATATGGACATTGATATTACTGAATTAACCGTACCGAAAAAACCAAATGAAACCGCACCGAACCGTACCGAACCGAATTGAACCGAATAACCGATTTAAATATGTAATAAATTTAATTATTAATTTATTTTGTTTTCATTAAATTGTATTATAGATTATTGATATCCATGTAATTTAATATTGAACATATCATATAAATATTTTGGCGAGATATTAGAATATTTACTTCCTTATTTGTGATAATTATATATTTGTGATTTATAATTATCGAGAATCCTATAAAATTCTTAATTTGCAATTGTTCATCCTTACTCTCTCACACCAACTCATTGTTCTGTATTATGTACCTTTCATCAATTTTGATCTACGAAAAATTCACAATAAATGTGTATTTTATTAGCCATGTTATAAATACATCATTGATGGTATCTTAGATTATTATTATTTTTAATTAAATATTATCCTATCATGTAATATGTTTGAGTTTGAAGGGTAGATACATGAATATGGTTGAAGAAGTATTGAATTCATGTGCATTTTGTGTAGATTGCACCAATATTTTTAAGAAAATTGTGATTAAAAAGAAAAACGAGGGGTGATAGAAAAAAATGAGAAAAATGTTTAAAAAAACCGTTTCTTTGGTCCGATCCGATCCGTTCTGATCCGATTCCGTTATAACCGAAAATCCGTTCCGAACCGTACCGAAAAATTAAAAATCCGTACCGTTCCGAACCGAAGTTTTGGTACGAACACAGACACTCTAATTTTAAAATAACCGAATTTTGGTACAGACACGAATAATTTTAAATATCCGTTTTGGTCCGTACCGTGAACAGCCCTAATTGCAATCGACTTTACACTTTAAATACACTTGATATGTTGCAACTTCTTTGGCCCACGTACTTAATTAATTAATCATCCATGACTTTCCATAACTAGTACCCTAAGCAGATGTAAAACCTCATAATTATGTCGCTTACCATACTTTGAGATACTTTTAATCGACTTATAAATAATTACATTAATTAAATAACGAGTAAGTCTAATATAAAAATTTTCACATATGAAAATACATCACATATAGTATAAAATAAGAAAAATAGAATTTTCGCGGGTCAACCGCATGCCATAGAATATATCGCGGATCATGTCTATCAAACAATATGTAAGATAAATGGTTAAATGTTTCAACATAAATCTCCGTGTCAAGTTGTCTAAGGCTAAGTTTGTTAGCCATAGGTCACGGGATCAATTCCTATTAAATGCTTTTTTTTTTTTTTTAATTTCTGACTTTTCAAATTGCTGGACAAAAAACTTAATTTGCGTTAAACGTCTTCTTTCATTTTTTTTTTCTGACTTTTTTAATCCACTGGAAAAAAATAATTACATCAGTAGCAAATTTAAAAATTTTATAGGAGAGAATGAGATAAAGAGCGGAGATGAAGAAAGTGGATAGGAGATAAATTGAGATAAAATGAATAGGAGATAAAGATCCGAATAAAAATATGGATCAACTAATATGGGGCAGAAGCTGGTTGAGTCAAGATAAATTGGGTTTCAATTTAGTTTTTTTTATGCAAATTTTCATACTAGATTTTGTTTTAATTAACTAATGTGTAATATTTAAATCCACATAACTTTCAAATGGTTGAAGTGTATGTGTGCATGGATGCTACGTCTAATTATTAATTATAGTACAATTAATATAATATTCCCTCCGTCCCAATTATATAGTTTTGTTTTCCTTTTATAAATGTCCCAAGTATATAGGTTTGTTTTTACAAAAAGTAATTTTTTCTAATTAATTTACTAATATAATCTTATACATTAATTATGTTGAAAACTATGACAATCATTAAATAGGAATATAATAAAAATTTTGTTTGTTTGATTTACTTTTCCAATACAATTTTCTTAATTTGTGTGAAAAGTCAAGCAAGCCTATATATTTGGGACGGATGGAGTATTGTATATCTTGGTGATTTCGCATATGCCCCTATACAAGTATACATATGAAAGTAAGGCCGCTTGGTTAGGGGTAATGAATATGGATAATCGAAATCGTTTTTATTAATATTGCTTGATATTTTTTATACATAAGTAATAAAAGATATTCCCTCTTGTGGTGGTGCGGTGGTCCCCCTCTTGTGGTGGTTGCAGTTCCAATTGTGGTACGGTTGTGGTTCCGAATTACGGTTTCGGGTGGTCCCCCTCTTGAGGTGGTTGCGGTTTCGGCCTATAGCGAGACTAAAAGATATGTCATGTGTCCGGTGGTAGAAGAAATTACTGTAATTGATTATCTTAGGGAGATATTGTACTCTCTCTGTCACAAAAAAAACTATGCTCAATTCTTTGGGCATAGGTTTTAAGAAAAAGTAAATAAAGTAAAAGGTATTGTAAAGTGAATTTTGTGGGTAAAGTACAGTGACAATATGAGTAATTAGGCGATCGTTGAAGAGTGGAGATAAAGTAAATGTGTCCATAAAAGAAATGAGCACAATTTTAATAGACAGACAAATAAAAAAAAGTGAGCACAATTTTAATGGACGGAGAGAGTAATTTACCTTTATAAAAAAAAATACATTCCATTTTAAAGTAAAATAGATTAAACATTTTAATAAATATATAAAGGGTGAAATTGGTGATTTTGTCCAATAAAGTGATTAACTGCCCCCAAAAGCTAGATAATGCTTCAATCAGTTGCATGATAACATGCATGATCTTGACTTGACCAACTTTACAGATATATCTCGTATATATTAATTTAAATTATTAACGATTATATAATAAAAAAAATTCATCACATCTAAAAGTTCGAACGTATAAAACATATATTTAATTTAAGAATGTCTTGTGTGAAATATTACACACTAGTATTATGTGCAATACAATATAAATAAGACAAACTCATTGAAAATTTACGGGTCAGGGCGGGTCGGGTAGGGCGGGCGGGGACCTCAAGTTGATCGAATTTGTGGGATTAATATATATATTTAATGGAGTATTTTTTTTCTATAGTATAGTCTAATGGTTATGTTTAACTTATTCAGGCAAAAGGTTTTGAGTTCAAATCCACTTGAAGACAAAAATATTTTTACTGTTTTCTTTTATTTTTATATTTAATTTTTTTTATATTACCACATGAACAAAAGTGTAATATTATTTTCTTTTATCTTTATTTTAATTCTTTTAGCGTTACTACATGAACAAAAATGTGTTACTACATAAATAAAGACGCGATATAATTCATTTTATCGTAAATTTTGTGTGTTACTACATGAACAAAAATGTATTACTATATGAACAAAAGACACGATACTTTTTTTAATATAATATTTTGTGTGTGCTTGAACGAAAAGAGATACTATTTATTTAATGTAATTTTTCTGTGTGTTACTACATGAACAAAGGCTCGATAATATTTTTTTAATGTAATTTTGTGTGTGTTACTACATGAACAAAAAATGTGTTAATATATGAACAAAAGAGGATACTACGTTTTTAATTTAATTTTTGTGTGTGTTATTACATGACTAAAAATGTGTTAATGTTGAAGCTCTTCCACCTATATACCAACAACACTTCAACCATGCATATATAAAACTCCATCTGAAACAAGTAGTAATCTCAATCAAAGAATTAGAATACGAAATAAATCATCCTCTCAAATCAAAATTCTCTTTAAGAGAGATGAAGCATTATGCACAAAATGCTCATACTGTTGGTTTCGTATGCTAAATTCAAAACAAGGAACAATTAACATTATGACTCAAACATTAAAAAAATAAAAATAAAGAACGTGATTGGTTTTGACCTACTGATGATGATCCAAAGCTCCATACAAGGAATCAGAGTAGCGTTATAATAGCATCCAACAAATAACTCAAACTTTCTCATTGTTACCACGTAACAAGGCGTCCAATAATTTTCCGATAATTGCTTCACTGCTTCTAGGGCTCGCTCCTCTAAGATCGGTGCAACAAAATGTTGGGGTTATACTGGAAAATATGATTTTAATTCGTATAATCAAATTGCACTGTCACAGACAAAGCGGCGTTCTCACAGTGATTGCGGGCGCGAGTTAATTCTACAGCGGTGCCAGAGGAGGGTCAACATACAGGGTAAAGATGAAAAATATAAACCTAAATCATATAAGAAATGTAACACGGTCAACATATATACCTGACCCATATTCTTTTAGTTCGAGTACGTGCAGACAAATTACACATATAGCTTGTATGCAATATTGCATATAAGTTTTTGCGATTTAATTTCCCTAATATATACCAACTATAGTAATTTATTCATGCAGCTAATTAAAACTCATCAAATATTTGGGGCAAAGTTGACCCTCGCATTATGACGAAGAAGAATTTTTTTTTTTAAAAAAAAGGCACGTGAACAATCATATTCTGACGAAATAATTACTAGGGACACACTTTAATTATGTTCACATTTTACTTTAAAACAAAGTCTATTATAAAAAAATTTTCATACATATTTTTTTTTTAATTTACAATCAAATTTTGTAATTGGTGAAGGTATGATAAAATTTAGTGGTTCATAATTCACTCGGTCCAAGTGATTCATGGTTCACCCGGCCCAAATAAATCATAATTTAGGGTTCATTATTTAGTGTTTATGGTATAAATGGTTGATTTAGAGCAATTTTATAAATTTTCATACATTAAATTTTTTACACCAGATATACTCTTACTTTAATATGCATGATGATGCCTTTTTGTTCAAATTAAGGACGTGACAAATGTAGCCATTTTTTTTATTCGCAAAATACACATATAATTATTTAAATTTAGTAGAATTTCTGTGAATTTATTGGAAATTGTTTTAAAAATACAAAAGTACTCTCTTTCTTCCGCTAAATTTTGTCAATAATTTTTTTCTATATCAAGATTCCCATCCAAAAACCAAAACCAAAGAAGAATATTTATATAAGGACAAATTATAAAAACATGACTTATCTTTACCCCTTATTGCATTTTAAGGACTCGGCTTTAGACTTTTGCAGGATAAGTACTTAACTATCAATTTGTTGAAAAAAATGGACTCGGCAATTTTAAGACAAAAAAAAGTGTATTTCTGCTTATTTTTTTATATACCACCTTATAAAAAGTAATGATATTTTCAAAAAAATCAAAATTATAATAAATGTTAATAATGAGTTAATGACTGTTAATATATATTTTTTAAAACGTAAATAAATTTATTAAATACAACGAGTACAAATACTCTAACAATTACAGTCAAAATCATACAGTAGAAAATACTGAATATGTAGTTCAAAGAATTACAAAGAAGAACTACTAACTAAATATTAATTGGCATACCGTACCGTACCGAAAATAGTGACGCATATCATATACCGTACCAAAATTTTTTACATTTAAAAATTCATATCGTTTTTTATACCAAAATTCGGCATACAAAAATTTTTGATAAATAAAAAGTATTTACCTACCGTACCGAAGTTTTCGGTATATAAAAATTTCGAACGGTATCAATAAATAACCGAAATTTTGATATACTATGTCATACCGAAATATCAGTATATACATAATTTTGTCAACAAAATACCAAATTTTTTTGGTACATTGAAATATTAAAATTTAGAATGCATATTACCGTACTGTACTGCAATTCGCGGTATATTGAGAAAATCAACATTTTTAGTATTTTTCAGTTATAAGCGCGATATACCAATTTTTTTTATTAATTTTCCACCCTAACCGTGAATACAAAGGAGTGAATTTTAGAAAAGAACACAAAAGTTGAGAACAAATTTTTTTTATTGTCGTAATACTTTATTTTTCATTTAGGGTTGAGAACGAAAGAAGTTAGATGCAAATTGGAAAAAAAAACCCATTCTTTTGTCTAAAAATTGATCGGGTCCTTTTTTTGAAAAAAATTAAAAGTTAAGTATCTACCCTGCAAAATAGAAAGTTTTGTTTTGTAATTTGTCCTTTATATAATAACATCAAATAGAAAGTCGAATTTTTTTTGTCATTTTTCAATTTCAATCTATATAAGGTTTGTAAACGGTTTTTTCGTTTTCATGTCATAGACAGAAGTGGCCATACCGTCAAAATAAAATAAAAAAACGGAATAAAATACAATATATTCTAGAAAATTGAATCACTATCAAATTATCATATATGTTGGCTCTTTTTTATAAATGTCTGCAATGTGCATATTTTTTTTAATTTATAATTCGTCTAATTGAGGGGCCAACATTATAGGTGAAGGAGTTTCCCGTCTCCCCCTATATATATATAAAAAAAAGTATTACATAAAAGTAATTAATGACTCTATTACAATATTGACATCTTAATTGTTGTCACGCACTTTAAATTTTTAAATTTAATCTTACTAATTATCATAATCAAAATATAAACATTTTAAAATACATATAGACATAGACAACAATTATAATTAATAAAAACAATAACCACAAATTTTTAGTCGAGGATTCCCTCAACCATAAAGTAACTAACCCAAATTTATATGTACCCCATTTTTATTTTATATTTTTACTAAATCAAGGATGATCTCCGTGACTGACATTAATGCCCAAAACCCTACACATTTATTCCAACTCCTCTCAATCCTCGTGATACAATTATTAGCTTACTTCAATTTATTTGCCCCACATTTACCAAACCATAATAAATACCATCAAAGTACTTACCTATATATATCCTTCATGCTCAACTTAATTAGCCATTTCAAATTTCCACCTTCTTACAAACAAAACAAAGAGGAAAAAAAATGAGATTTGCTAATTCTCATGCAACTATATTAATAGTCTTAGTACTAACAAATGTTCAATTGAGCATGTCTTTCACGGTAATCATGGCCGAATCTGGGGCCACTAGAGTTGACGGGCCCCAGTCCAAATTGCCCGCGTCCACCAACACAGCTCGAACGGACGCAAGAGAGCAGGAAGCAATATACGATATTATGAAAGCCACGGGGAACGATTGGGCCATGGATATTCCAGACGTGTGTCGTAGCAGGTGGCATGGGATTGAGTGCATGCCGGATAAAAATAACGTGTTTCACGTTGTTTCTCTTTCTTTCGGGGCGTTATCGGACGATACCGCCTTCCCGACTTGCGACCCGACCCGGTCCACCATTTCACCATCCATTACCAAGCTCCCACACCTAAGGACCCTATTTTTCTACCGTTGTTTTAGTGATAATCCTCAGCCCATACCTTCTTTCTTGGGCCTATTGGGCCCATCTTTGCAAACTCTAGTTCTTCGAGAAAATGGGCACACCGGCCCAATTCCATATGAGTTGGGCAATTTGACCCATTTGACAGTTTTGGATCTTCATAAAAACAATCTCAACGGTTCAATTCCGGTTTCGTTGGGTCAAATCACCGGTCTAAGGTTGTTAGACTTAAGTTGCAACCGATTATCCGGTTCAATTCCAAATATTAATTTCCCATCATTAAGTATTTTAGACCTCAATCAAAATCACCTCAAGGGCTCCCTACCAATCCCTCTTTTAAGTAGCAGTTCTCTTTTAAAAATCGACATTAGCCGAAATCGTATCACAGGCCCCATTCCGACTTTAAACGGGCTCAAAGATCTGACTCTCCTCGATTTAAGCTACAATACTCTAACGGGCCCGTTTCCAAACTCCCTCCCGAATTTGAAATCCCTTCAAGTTCTCAATCTCAACGGCAACCCAACTATATCCAGTGTAATTCCAAACACATTCTTCGAAAAACTAAACAACCTAATGATCATAGGATTATCAAACACAAATTTACAAGGATCAATCCCAAATTCATTAGGAGAGTTAACAACTTTGCGTGTGCTTCATCTTGATGGAAACCAATTGAATGGCACAATCCCACCAAGCTTTGCCAATTTAAATGGGCTTAGTGAGCTTAGGCTAGATAACAACAAATTGATGGGCCCAATTCCATTCAAGAGAGATAAGGTTTGGAAAATGGGAAGAAAATTGAGGCTTAATAATAATGTTGGGCTATGTTATGATTCTAAAAGTGGGCTTGGTGATGATTTGGACTCATTATCTAGTGCAGGAATTGGGCATTGTGACACAACCAAGATTGGGCCCAGGCCCACAGTATTTGTTCAACATATATCTACATTAGATAATAATAATGGAGATATTTTGAAATCTAGCACAAAATCAAGTGCTTCACTTGACAGAAAAATTACTCTTTCCAGGAGAATATTTGGATTGTTTGTGATTCTCTTGATTTTTTTCTGTTTGTTGTGAAAAAGCATTTTGAGGATTAGATTGTTAGTACAAGTTTTACTGTATATAGTGAGTTTTGTAAGCTTCAGTAATTTGTAATGAACATTTTCTTGTAATTTTTGTCATATAAATATGTTTAAATTTCTTAAATTAATTATATATCTCAAAAAGTAAATATGGAGCAACAAAATGGAGTTGTACACTTGAAATCAATGTTTTCAAAACCGGGTTGAACATTTCAACCGGTTGAACTGAACCGGCGTAACAAAAAGTACCTATAAATATGTTTAACCGAAAAAACCGATTTTTTTCTTCTTTTTTTTAAAATTAAATTATTTATATTAAATATTTAAAATTTTAAATCTATTCAAAAAAACAAATAAATGGATGTGAGACAAAATTTAAAAATATGGTGTGGGATAGTTTTTTAACTAAATAAAAAAATCAGGGCAAAATTGATCTGTCCGGTTCGATCATGAAAACACTGTTTGAAATGTTTGATTCCGGAAAGTAACATTCACCTTCAATAATTAGCAAAGCATCTTGCCATACATTTTCAAATGAGTGGAATCTTACGTAATAAGGGTGTGGGAAGTTGAAATAAAATCAGGGCAAAATTGTTCCAAAAAAACTTGGACCATTTCTCGATTTATGCGTGTCATCCTAGCGCAGGGGCCATGCTAATCTTCTCTATATCGTTCCAATTTTATCGGATATCCCCGAAGGGAAACAAGTACGTGCAACACTGCTATAAAATAAATAACGCTATAATTCTGATATCCCGATGTGGGATATAAGAAAAAGTGAGAATAATTTAACACCTGGGCTTTCCAATTGGGCCTCAGAAGTTTTTTGGGCTGCACCTGTGGGCTGATGGTATATGCCTTAATCTTGACATTTGCTTTTATTTCCCTTTTGATATTAGAGTTACATTTTAATTTCAGGTTGTTTTTTTTAGTTACCTTCAATTATTATTTATATTAATATAATATTATCAATTAACAAATCTGTGCTTTTACACAATTTGACTTAAATATTTACTCCTAAAATTTCAGACATTTAAAAGATTTAATATAAGGAGAATACAAGAATTTTAGACAAGAAATAATCTTAACTTTAGAGTGTATTCCTTAAATAAAATAAATCTGTAATTTTAATAAGTATTAACTGTAACAGAAATTATTAAATCAATACAAATTATATAGCAATTAAATAAATCAACATGAACTACTACAAGGTTGATATACACTTATACAGTGAATAATTATTTCATCAAATCATTAAATGTAAATTACGAACCTGCAAAATAAAAAACATGTAAAGCAAAAAATCATAAAATTTGCACATTACATTTATAAAAATATTAAAAAAAATTAAAAATATGACTACAATTGAATTAAATGAATATAATTCATATTTTAAGATATTTAAATTAAAAGAAATGATATAATTTTTTCTTCCATACCATGAGATACGCGGGTTACAACCTAGTGATTATAATACTAATATTTAGACTTTATAACGGATATTGTTATGAGTGTGTGTTTTCTAAAGCTTTAATTTATGGGAAATTATATATCTCACTACGTCAAATAATCAATACATAAAAATCGTAGCCAAAATTTAGTTTGATTATTTCCAAGTGTATCTATTTATTAATTTCCTTACTTCTTGAAAGATTTGAAAATATGGGTTCCAAAAAAAAGAAAGATTTGAAAATATTTCCATATCATTCTCTATACATCTTTTTCCTTTTTTTTCCCTTGTTATGTTTTCTTGTACATCTAATGTAATCCCTATGAATTAGGATTGTATCTTTTTTTCCCATTTTGATGAAGACAAATTCGGGATCTGATTCTTATTATATTAGGCTTGTATATATGCTTCAGTATTTCCATATACATTAGTTTTCTTAGGGTGTGTTTTGTTTAGTGGATTGGGCTGGTTAGATAATTTTGTAGGCATTAGTAACTTGTTTTGTATCTGGGTTATAGGCCAGAGACATTAGTTGGGCCCGGGTCCAATTTTAGTTTTAATCCCCCATTCCAGACTAATGATCTCGGCCCAGTTTTAATTATCCCTCTTTCCAAAGACAAATGTCGATCTCGGCCCATATATTTCGATTTTGCCCAAACATTTAATTATCTGAACAGGCCCCAAAGCGAAAGATGAACCAGGCGAAGGCAGTCGTCGCCGCGTTGCTGGCGACGGGCGACTCGGATCAGTGTCGCAAGCATGGACGCATCGGATCGCAAGCATGGAGACGAAGACGACCACGAATCGACGCGAAACGGTGGCGCGTCTCAACTGCTCGAATCAAGACAGGAGTCCGCCGCTACGTTTCGAATCGATCCTGCAACAAATCAACCTGAGACGATGCGATGAGGTGAGACGATGCCGTGGATCGAAACGAGGCAGGGTTGCTCCACTGCGGATCTAATCCGCCGCTGCTTGTGCCGATGCTGCATCACGCGACCGTCGCGAATCGCGGTGTTAAGCCGCCGACTCAAGCGACGTCGTAGAT
Source organism: Stenogyne calaminthoides (assembly GCA_037126765.1). Classification (NCBI taxonomy): domain Eukaryota; kingdom Viridiplantae; phylum Streptophyta; class Magnoliopsida; order Lamiales; family Lamiaceae; genus Stenogyne; species Stenogyne calaminthoides. Next base: position 3,887,533 of record JBBCBC010000043.1, on the reverse strand, counting down.
AGAGCGTAAGGACGAAGCGGCGCGGTTTTAACGATGGGGGCGGCGGAGGATTTGAAGATGAAAATTATGATAAAATGAAGACATTTTTTAATTAAACTAATGACAAAAATTTTAATAATAAAACATAGAAGGGGATCATAATTTTTAAAATAAAACATAGAATAATCATAATTTAAAATAAATTTGCAGGAGGGTATTTTGTTACCATAGAAAAAATAATAATCATACAATCCAAACAACTAATTACACATGTTTATGACTAACTATCTAATACTTAATACTACAAACCAAACAACATATTATGTTTAAAAAAAAGACAAGTGAATAGTGCAATCACACCTAATCCAATCATGTTTAATCAAACCTAACTACTAAACAAAACACACCCTTAGTGGACTTAACTTTGTTGACAAATTCCTAATTTGCACTGACATAATTTTAAAAAAGAGTAATAAATTTGTAAATTTAATTGTTATGAAATAATGCATTTATTCCTAGGCTAGGTCTTGTATGCAACCGGACAACCCTCTACTGCGTTTTAAAAAGTCTTATGTTGAAAAGATGAAACATTTTTATGCTCTACCTTAATATGAAACGTAACATGCATCTTACGGGAATAGTTCTTTTTCTTTTGTTTGCATTGACATAATTCCTTATACATTAGTTTTGTAAATTTTATTGTTATTTGAATTGAATTCCTTATACATTTTTTGTAAATTTTTATGTCCTGAAATGTGTGTTTAAAAATATTTATGTCCTACAATTGAGTCAATTTGTTAATTCTCCTTGTACTTGGCACTTGGATGTTGGTACTCACGTGTTGCGCTATCTTAAAGGCATAGTTTCTTTGGGTATATTCTATCCCTCTATGTGGCTACTCGGATGCTGATTGGGCAGCTTGTAAAGATACTCGGCATTCCATAAATGGTTATTGTGTTTTGCTTGGGGATTCTCTGGTTTCTTGGAAGAGCAAGAAACAGAGTATAGTTTCTCGATATAACAAACTCTGAGTGTTGGTTACTATTTTCTCATTTCAATTCAACACAATCGCAGGTAGCGTAAAAATAATCAATCGCGATGACAAAGCAAGTTTCTCCAAACTGGCCATCTTTTGTATTTCGATTGACAGAGCATCACTATTTTAAGTGTACCTGGTGAATTTGGATATAAAAACAATGGGATTTTATTCAGATTTATCCCAAGATCCGATTTGAAGGGACTGAAGACTGGGCGGCCTGTTTTTTAAATTCGATCCTATATGTATTTGAGGGATATATGGACATATTTGATCCTTTCTGGATCTTAAACCAACAACAAGGGGATTGCAGCTCATGGTAGTGGTAGGGGTAAAAATGTCATAAAATGACACAATAGATACTCCTTTAGTCAAATGGTCAAACGTGTCATAAAATGGCACAATCAGTCAGAGTGGCAGAAAAGAGATTGCTAAGGGTAAAAAAAGGGCAAAAAGTGTTTGTCCCATCAAATAATGACGGGATCAGGAGGATCGAGTTATCTAGTTTTTGGGTAAGGGAATTTGAAATTTTACGTAAGTTTACACCATCACCCTTTCCCGCTGATCCCGGTCATTGGAGACAAACTCATGACCATGAACCTTCACCTTCGCCTTCCGTCGCCTTTTTGGATTATGGCTTGCTATCACTTGGTTTCCCGAGCCCGATTTTCTGCTCTTTGTCGTTCCTTCGTATTGATTGATCTTTGTCACACTGATCTTGATAAACTCCACACCACCGTCGTTGGGAATCTCAAATATATCATAAATCATGGCTATTGTTTTCAATCTCTGCAAATCTTTCCCTTTTGACTCCAGCTTGTACTCATCACACACTTATTACTTGTTGTAGTTTTATTTATGGCATCTAAATGTTCTTCATTTGTTCAATTTTATGAGAATGCACCTGATTTGTTTAATCATGTGAATGTGATTTCTTCTTAGCAAAATGCCACATCTATTTATAATCCTAGCTCTCTTTTAATGTTTCTGTTTTTCAATTATCAGGTGATAACTTATACTATATTACTACTTCTTATCTTCTACTTCCCACATGCCATTGTGTTATTATCTCCCTTGTCATTTTCTCTCCTTGGTTTCGCAAACAAAACTGTACGGACCTCATCTTGATCGTTCACAGTCATAGTTTTAAAGCTGATCAAATTACACGAACAAAGAATGTGGTCCAAACGTAAATCAACAAGTATATAAAAATGGACAACAAATGAGAGACACCTGAGTAATATCACAATATTCTTCTCCTAGGGTCTGTTTGCCAGCACCAGTTGTTAAACACATAATAGAGCATTTGTCCCAAAAGTTTAGTCTGCAAAACAAGATTAACCAAACACAAGTCAAAAGATATCACATGTAACTCTGTGGTAGCAAAATAAAGTTAAACAAGCACTATCCACAATGCAAAACAATTAGCTCACTTATTTTGAATCCGAGAAATTGATCACAAATCTCTAAAGCATGAAATCAAATTTCGCACAGCAAAAAACCAAAAGCACTTTCTCCAGCAACTCGTGCCAATTCCAACAATTTGATAGGGTACAAAAATCAGATTTCAACACTTTTAAGAGGTCATATAATTACAACAAGAACTAATACTGTAGGTTCATGATATTGAAATAATAAAATTCGATAAGCCTAATGAAAAGCAGTTGTAGTAACTTCTATGGACATACATTTAAGAACAATTGACACATGGGAATGAAGTGGAAAAATACAGGCTCTGATACCATAAATATGGGCCAAAATTCAAATAAGCACATAAGAGCATGCACATAGTCGAATTTGAAATAAATATTGTAAAATTTCGGTATATAGAAATTCAATTTCTAATGTGAGACAATAAAAATCCTACATAATTGAACCAATGGAATTGGAAGCTCATCCTAATACCAGGATAAAAAGCCAATTTCAAAAGAAATCTAAACGCTTATGCGCTAAGTAGACAATTAACTATCTGCGATTAAAGGGGAAAAAAATGAATTAGATAGATAAATAAGTACCAAAGAGATGGCGGAAAACGCCGTACACCGTCGCCGCCGCCACTGGTTCCAACATCGGAGCTGCTACTGGTAGCGACATCTCCGGCAACGGCAGTCGCTTCTGTGAGCCCCATATCCCCTTCTCCTCGTCTGCCGTTGAAAGCCCCAAAATGATAAGTGAATTCTAAAAGGAAAAATACAATAAAAACGACGCCGTTTTCGGAGGAAAATCAGGACAAAATTGTTCCAAAAAAATTTGGACCATTTCTCGATTTATGCGTGTCATCCTTGCGCAGGGGCCATGCTAATCTTCTCTGTATCGTTCCAATTTTATCGGATGTCCCCTAAGGGACAGTACAGGGACCTAGCACTGCTATATAAATACACTCTGGTTTAACTCATATACTTCGATGTGGGATAAAAGAAAAAGAGGGGCGAATTATTTAATATCTGGGCTTTTTCAATTGGGCCTCATATGGTTTTTTGGGCTGCACTTGTGGGATAATGGTATGTGCCCTAATCTTGACATTTGTTTTTAGGCACAGGTTATTAGCACCCCCATTTTTAGGAAATGCACCCCCCAGATTAGTTCATCACTCTTGGGATTAATACACTACCCATATTAGTTCACCACTCATTTTCCTTATTCTAAAAAATTCGGTGATAATTTTCGTAATTATACATAAATTTCGACAAAATATTTATGAAGTTTTTTAATATTTTCGAGAAAATTTGCTTATATTTCTCTTAAAGTAGGCTCCTGGAAATATTTTGAAAATAATTTTTGAAAAAACATATATATTTCGAAAATATATACCAAAATTTTATAGTATCTTCGAAACTTTAAGCCGAAATTTAATTATAGTAGGTTACTTAAAAAATTCGGTGACAATTTTTGAAATTATACATAAATTTCGACAAAATATTTATGAAACTTTTTAATATTTTCGAAAAAGTTTCTTTGATATTTCTTTCTGATGAATAGATTCCTGAAATATTTCGGAAATAATTTTCGAGAATACATATATATTTCGTAAATTTCTTTCAAAATTATATAATATTTTCGAAACTTTCAGCCGGGTGTATGTGATTAATTGTAAAAGGGGGTGCATTTCCTAAAAAGGGGGTGCTAATAACCGTGGCCTTGTTTTTATTTCCCTTTTGGTATTAAAGTTACATTTTAATTTCAGGTTTTCTTTTTTGTGTTACTGTCGATTATTATTTGTTAAGGGTCCATTATTTATTTGATTATATTAATATAATATTATCAATTAATAAATCTTTGCCTTTACACAGTTTGACTTAAATTTTTACTCCTGAAATTTCAGACTTTTAAGACAAGAAATAATCTTAACTTTAGAGTGTGTGTTTACTAATTGAATTATCGGAGTTTTCTTAAAACATAACAAGATTGTAAAGTTTTTTTTTTTTTTTGAAAGGATTTGAAGTTATGTATAACTTGTAGAGTTAAATATAAGAAACAAAATAATTCTCTCATGAATAAAAAAATGCTTAGATTTGAAATATGTTATTAATTATTTAGAATATGAAGTTTAATGTTAATTTAAACAATTTTAGTTCAATGATAATAACGAAAAAACATTATCATTATTATAAGTGACAACTGCTACATTTGACATAACTACAATTTATAAATTCAAGTATGTGAATGTGGTCCCCGAAGATAAATAATGGTAAAAAGTTTGTGGTGACGAAGAAAACAACAAGATCTACTTCTTGGACATGTCCTTCGATTCTGATCCACCCTACCGAGAGGCCAACGACACCCATGGGGGAGTTTCTCGTCTCTTCTTCACCAAGAAAAAAAAAAAAGTATGTGAATGTGACGCATACGTTATGGAACATTTATTTGTAATGAAACCTTTTTCTTGTGAGACCAAAAGTTGCTTTTATTAATAAAATTGTAGAACATGTACCTCTTTTAAAAATTAAAATTGGGATTATTTTATACTATATACATAAAAAAAAATTATATTTATATTATAAAATTGTAAAATTTTGTCATTGCTTCCTTTGGGATATTAAAATTTAGTAACCCTTATTCAATGGAAAATTTCGCCCCCTTGGAATGAATTTCTGGTTCCGTTCCTGCAAGCACATGATGTAATATGTGTATAAATATCTTAGTGGGTAGTAAATGGTGAATGATATAAGTTGATAATTCTTATATAATAATAAGATGATTGAATATTATTTTTGTAAAATAAAAATATTTAAAATCATGCATTCTTACTTTTGTCTATAATGACTTTGAATTTTTATCAACTTTTAAATGCTATGACGTAATAAATTTTCGAAAAATAATTACTCCTTATCGAGAATAAATATAAATTCACATACTTGTTTAAAACTATGAAACAAATACATCTGAAATCTATAGTTTAGTAGCAGGACACATAAAATTAGGATAAATTATCTCGTGTGCATACATCATCAACTAATTACTTTAAGAAAAATGAGTGATACATGCATTAAACAATCAACAAATTACTTTTTTTTCTTTTTTCTTTTTTTTTTATCAGGCAAACGATGACTCGAATTCATGACCTCACGACATAAGTAGTGGTGTTCTAACCAAACAATCTACAAATTACTATACCATTGTCCCTGCAATATTGTTGTAGTTCCATTGAACTAGAAACATCCAACTCTTCCAATGGCCATGCCTTACCTAGGACGCGTCGTGGCAGTTTCGTGAGGCTGCTGCAATATCCGATGGTGGAATGCTCTTCTTCTTCTTCTTCGGCCGTTATGTCCTCCCACTCCTTCCACTTTCGACACTCGTAAAATGTTAGTTTCGTCAATTTGGGAAAGGCTACTATCAATGGCGGAGCCAAGATTTTTGTCCAGGGGGTCCAATTAAGGCTAACTCTTGTATGCACCAGATGTATCGTGCACTCCATAGTGTATTTTAGAAGCAAACAACTTGTTGCGCTAAAATATGCAACTTGTTTATACTAAATCGTGCAACTATAAATATGAAAAATAAGTTGCATTTTTCAGTGTAGACAAGTTGCATATTTTAGTGCAACAAATTGCATGGTTCTAAAATATATTATGGAGTGCACGATGCACCTGGTGCACATGAGAATCATTCCCCAATTAATAGTAATAATAAGTATGAAAATAAAAGTTTAAACAAAAGCATAGACTAATACATATATTTATATAATCAAAATGTTAAACGTAATTATATACACATTTAAAAATAAAATTTTAATACATCTAATAAATAACATATCTCTTCGACTCTTCTTGTTTTGGAAGCGTTGCATGATAGCTTTGTTACAAACTTTTAAGAAAATATTTATGTATACAAGTAAACAATCATTCAAAAATTTATCTCCAATTCGGCTAAGTAGTGATTTCTTGATGAATCTGATTGTTGAAATGTTCTTTCCACAGTAGTTCTAGCAATGAGTATGATCAACGATAATTTAACAAGCAAATAATCTAATTAGAATACAGTATGATTTTTTGTAGCAACCAGTTTTTGAGCAAGACTTGTTATTCTAACAAATGTATAGAAACTTTCATTCAAGCACACATCAATAATAATTTTTTTAGTTGATTATCTAGTTCAAGTGGAACAACTCAAATTTGCTCAAACATATATATATATGATTAAATATTTTTTATTCTATATATAAGGATGAAATTACTAAAAAATTCCTAAAAATTTCAAAAATTTCAGGGGGGGGCAGTGCCCCCCTACCCTTCCTAAAATTACTGAATGCTCAAAAAATGTGTACCCCTGGAATTCTTTCTTATTTTTTTTTAAGGAATTTTTTAGAATTTGCAAACAAATTTCAAAATTTATTAGCTTTAAAAATGTAGGACTGAATGCTCCAACAAACAAACAAATTTGCAATTATTGAGTTCATGCATCAGTGGTCCCTGCTTTATATAAAGCTAATTAATTTTCCATGCAATTTTTTTTTCCATGCAATTATATCCACATTCAAATGAGTGGATCTTACGCAATGAAGGCTGTGGGTAGTTAAAACAAAAGCCCATCAGGAAAATTCAATAATCAACTGTTATTTCTCTAAAGTAGAACTGATATTTAGAGGCGCATGCAATTTACAAGCGTATCATTTCCAAAAATGGCAAAATAAAACATTTTGATAACATATAACTAAAAATTAGAATACGGCCGTGCAACAGAGATGAAAATACAACTGTGCCCCACTTACTCAAGAAAGGGATGGATTCAACCAAAAAATAAAGTTCCAATCGCATGCGATGAACTCTCGTACATAAAACATACAAGCAAGCAGCGACTTTTGGCCGATGCATATCATTTGATACCGCAACATACAATTTTCTCCTAATACATATATGTACAGTATTAAGCAAAAATTCGGACTTCAAACATGTACGTTACGATAAAAAGTAGAGTAGAGCTACAAAATGACATTGGGTTTCCGACGATCAGGTGAAGGTATCTTCCCTATCTCCCTCAGCAGTTTCACCTTCCTCCATGTTGCTAAACTCCAAGAAATGTGTTGGCCGATGATCCTCATTATAATACTCACGAGGCGTGCCTAGTTTCACCCCGTACTTCATGCTCACCGTATGCTTAACCCCCATAAAGTTGTAGTTCCAAGGACCGTTATCTGGTATCTGTGAAGCCCAAATATCCGATGAGAAAAAATGCTATGCAAAATAGAAGAGAAAGCTAGTTTAAATCAGAAGATTACCATGTAGAAACCGAGGAAACGGTCACTCAATAGCATCTGGACTTTCTCATAGTATGTTGGGAGATAACCATGTGGATTGCTAGCAGCATCACTGTTGCTCTTGCCCCACTCATACCCCGACGGTGTTAATTTATATGCAGTCAACGAACAAGAACCAGGGGTGAAACTGCAGGTAAGAATTATGCACTTCTCTCCATCCCATTGTTTGTTATTGGATAAGACCCGAGCATGTGCAGCAAGATCCTATATTCAGCAATTATAAAAGGTGATAGAGATCAATAACATAAGCCAAAACCAATCAATGTACAGAACAAACAAAAAGTTGATACCTGTGGTGAAAGCTGAGGAAGCTCGTTCGGTTGTGTGTGCATCCATCCTAGGGGCTCCAAGTCATTGAGGAAATCATGTTCGGGAAGAGCCGATGGAAGATGGACCTGCTGATGTGTACCCCACTGTGGTGGCATAGCAATGCAGCGGATTTCCTTCACCTGGGGATTGTCCGGAGGACTAACTCCGTAAAGGTATCCGGCAATCTGAGTACGCAGATCAGCTATGCATATGAACTTCTTCAAGATATTTTTGGGCATAATATATGTATATCCCGTTTCCTGAAATTTAAGCACAATATATTAGCAAAATCTATCTCAAGAGTCGAAAAGAATATACCATTCTGTAGATGATTGAGGAAAGTACCTTGATATCTTCTGAGTTCACGTAAATGTGATTAACACGAAGATGGAGATTGGTGGCAGATATTGCTCTCACACGCCAGTCGGTCTTAGACCCAAATGCAGCTTGTTCGTAAGGACTGGTTGTGGTCACGATTAATTCATCACCATGCACATTTGTGGTTCTTGTGGTGACTGCTGTGAGCTGACTAGACTCCTTGGCCTAATCGAAGAACAAAAAAACACACATTTAAGAATTAGCTTCAACATTAAACAGCCAAGATACATTAAGGAAAAGTGAGGAAAATCACCTGTTTCTCAATTTCAGCAATTTGTTGACGCTGTTGTGAAGGTGGAGTGATCTCAGCTCCAAGAATAATATCACGGACCTCTGAATTGGTTAATGCAGATGTGTTCACATTGTTCTTCTTCGCATAGTCGGAAAGAATTAAATCTTTGAGGGCGACTTCAACCTTCACCCACTGATCATTATTCAGACTGGGCCAGATGTGGTGAGGCTCTGTGACAATGGTCTTGTCAGGCTTGAGCAACATTTTGGCCTTCTCATTGTTCACGTGGAGAGCTCGCAGAATCAATATCAGCCTGGAGAAGGCGGTGTAAGATGATATGGTTTTTAACCAATCATCGTATATGTTGAACAAGACCATTTGTGGTTCTGTGGCCTTCAAAATTAGATCACCAAATTTTTCGATCTTCAAACAGGCCTGGAATGGCAACTGCAGCTCACTTCCCTTAATCACAATATTCGGGAAATCGAGCAAATGGACCTCGAGAGGATCCAACATTCCCTTGCGAGTAACAATGATCTGTTTAGGCTGTTCTTCAACAGGCAATGATCGGACCAAAGCAGCAACTTCTTCAGCAGTTTTCCACTTGGCCAGCTGACCAAGACGCTTTTGTCCAGCCCACACACTTGTGTGAATGACCTGTAAGGCATAGAGAAAATGTTATAAATTTATTCAGAATAAAATAAAAAATATAAAAGTGAACAGCAAGGTAATAGGAAACAAACCTTCAAAAATAGCTGACCCGTTCTAGGGTTGAAGATGAAAATGGCACCATTAATGGGTTTTGTTGTGAGATTTCCCTCAAACGTCTTGTGTATCGTGACACGGTACACATTTGTGTCATCCACGAACCAGATAATCTGATTGCTGAAAATTTCTCCGTAGTTCTGAGATGATAAATAAGGCTCTGTGGGTTCTGAAGAATATAATTGCAGCCCTTTCCTTATACGTTCTCTTAAAACATATAATGCTGGGTTTGACTGCAAGCAAAATATAAAATACATTAACCTCACTAATGATCATCCTTAAAAGCTAACAACAATGAAGTGCTGGATTTAGTTAAATATATACCTTCATGATCTTATTCATGGCCTGGGCAATTAGCGGCTTTGACCCAGGGAACCAATTTCCAAAAGCAGAATGCAGATTGTAAGCTAGATCAAGTCCAATCATAACCCCTGTACACAGCATTACCAAGTTACCAAATGTGAAACAAAAACATCAATTTAGATACATAACAAACTCAGGACAAACATACCAGTTGGTGATGGATAGATTGACATATTATCTGTAGTGTAATCCATGAATTTCGCTCTTGTGTATCGCTCGATATCATGAGAATCATAATCCCCCCAGCGAAGCTGCACATCTATCCAGTATTTATTGCTGGCCTTTTGGTCAAACACGTCCTTCGACTCTGCAACAAGACTAGGTTTCGACATGGGCCATCTATGAGCAGCAAAGAGTAGAATATCGGCACACGAGCTGTTCATTTTGTAACTCTTCCTAGGGTGGATTGTTTCTTTCTGAACAGTCTCAATTTCCAGGGCGTCCAGCTCCTGGTCCAAAACTTGACAAAGATCCATCACAACACTCTCGTGAATTTTCTGCCACAAGTGAGCACGGAATATCTGAATAAGAGAGATCTTTAGAGTTGGTATCTTTCCGTGCATAAAAATCCCAGTGAGATCCAGCTGGACTTGGAAACCAACGTATACGTTGGCTCTGTTTATGGTTGGTGACCACCAAAGGGTAAATCTTCTGTTAGGGATTTGATTAAGTCCAGATCTTTGGGCGTTTGTTAGTTTCTTATACTTCATTGACTCCTCAAAACCTGAAGCCTTCTCCCAGAAAAGACCCTCCCATGTTGGGAAGCTGAAAAGTAGCACAGGAAGTAAGACAGTTGAAAACATCATGCGAATTATCTTTATTTTGCTATAAACTGTGAAACGAGTGTGACTACAGTACTCAAAGGTGGAAGTAAAGTTCACATTAGCCAATTGGACCCACAACGGGAACTTCATGTATACAAAAATAAAGCAACCATATAAAAATAATAAGAGTAGGCCAGGACTAAAAGATATGGGTAGAGGGACTTACTATGTTCCCTTGAATAATGTGTGTTCAAGAATTCCTTCTACCCCTCCCAAAGCTTGAATAACATCAGTTCTGTAATTGTTCAAGTTCCACAACTTCCCATCATGTCTCTGGTGTGTCCACCAGAACGGATTTTGTTTCAGAACCTGGTACTGCTTAAAATCTGTTCTGACTCGCCACCCTTTGTCATATGCAAGGGTGTGCCGATCTTTTTGAAACAGAGTATTGATACGAGGAATCCCACGATCCCATGAGTCCTAAAAGCCAAAGTGGAACGTGTAAGCTCGAATATATCTATTAGTGCATAAACACACAGCTAGACGCCAAGCATACCCAAGTGAGACAACAAATGACAACATTAAGACTTGAAAAAACAATTTATGGAGGACACTTACTTCCAAATCCTCTAGGGTTAATCGCCTATTCTGTGCTTGGGCTTCCTGCCTCTTCAATGCATATTCAGCCCAAACACGCTGAGAATCAATGAACTCACTCTCCCATGGCTGTGACAGGGAGCCAAAGCCATATCAGATATCAATGTGTAACTTAATCCAAAACAATAAATACTACTCCATAAGAAATCTGCCTACCTGAATGTACCGATAGAGATTTGGAATTAACTGATCCTCTTCGTGACTCATTCCACTCCTAAAATGTGTTACACCAACATCTGTCTGTTTACTATATCGAAGGTCACTCTGGGGAATCAATATGTGACCCATTGAAAGCATTCCAAGCCCTCCAATTTCCTTTGGTGTGTAAAAGATAACAGGAGGGAACCTGACAACAGAACATGTTTCATAAATTTCCATAAGACAGAGCAAAGAAAAGAAAAACTTGAAACTATAACAGATGAAGAACAAGTTTCAGACATTTCAAGAAGCCCGAGCAAAGAGCAGAAACCATGGAACATAATGGATCAAATGTACAGTACCTGCTAGGCATCTTAGAGTTCAAACCAATCTTGATACGAGTCTGTATCTTATTCTCACACTTTACCAGCAGATCCAGCAATTCTTGCGTGTGAACAGTTGCTTCACGGAAATATGTCATAAGCCCTGCATCAATAAACCAGAGGTGTTAGAAACAATAGCTAAGTGATTGGAAAGCAAGCATCAGAAGCAATGAAGATTTTACCTATGAGAGCTGTATTCCATTTGTTGACAATCTTTGTAAATGTTGTAGAACCTGAAGACATGAGAATCTGCCTGACTCGATTCTCAAACACCTTCATGTGTTCATCATCTACACGTAGGAAAGCAACTGCAGTACGCTCTTTTGTTTGCTCGTTTTGCAAATTCCAGACACCATCTCTTGTATTGCTGAAGGCCTCTTGGGTCATTCTTATCTTGGGCAGTATACGAACTTCAAAACCACACCTACAATGCAAATTAGCAGTTACATTATTTTTCATGTTCCTCAGATTTAGACAGCTTAAAAAGAATTTCAAATAAGTAGATTTTTCTTCTTTTTTCTTTTTCTTTTTTTGGGTTGGCAGGTGTTTGGGGAGAGGGGTGAACGTACATGCTGAACAGCAAGTTTGGATTGTCTTTGCTGTAGACAGACACAAAGCTGTTCTCCCATTCGAGTGTGGTGATACTTCTAGGAAGTCTGTTCTTCATATCCCAGAAAACACTTCTTCCAAGATTAACTGAAAGAGATAGCACAGACACATTATCAGCCATCAAAAGCCGAGAGCGCACAGCCACGATTATAAAGTGAAATACATATTCAAATTACAGAACCAAAATCTGCATACCATCATGCTTCATGAGTCTCATTCTAGCATCTCTTGGCCAGCACTTCTTATTATTATAACCAACCATATTTTCATTGTTAGGATCAGGATGCTCCGTAAGATAACGCTGGATTAGATCCCGAGCCTCCTCGTGAGTGAAGCGGAATAATATATGCACCTTTTCTATGTACCTAGAGTACAGTCGAATTGGATGTCGTGTTTCCACTCTAGAGTCGTGGAAAGTAATGAACTCATTAGGCATCTGTGGTGGACCAGCGATTTCACTCGCGCGAGTCAGACCAAGAATCAGAAGATCCAGAACGAGCCCGTAGTACTGCACAACAAATGAAGCAAACTGAAGACCACGTATGAGCCCATAAGAGTTTGTATGGCTCATATCCTTGTACGATAAAACAACATTATTCTTAGCAGTGACATAATCAGCAATGTTATGGTCAAGAACCAAACGCAAAAGCCTGCAAACATATGAGAAAGGATAAGTTTCATGGTTACATAAATCCAACTGATTGTTAATAGAATTACAGAATCCTGTTTATTACAATACCTGTTAAGCATGGTTAGATCAATCTTTTCGAAAAACTTTTCAAACTTAGTTTGAAGCATCACAACACACTGCCCATCACTAGTGTCCCAAATGCCCTGTAAGTTGTTTATGCCTTGACACCATTTGTAAACCAGCAGAGGTGGTGGTTCTGAATCTGCAGGCTTTATCCAATTGGGGAAAAGGTGGCGCTTATCACCCTCATACCACAGATATTGGTCCAAATACGCATCAGTGATTTTCTCAAGAGGTTCAATCTCGTAAACAGGAATTAGATAGCTATATAAATCCATGAACTCGATGCCAACCTGAAAAATATCATCATGTTTAGCTGGACATGCTTTAAAAAAAAAAGCAAACGAAAACAAGGTTAAACTACCTATTAGCTCATTTTAATAAAATTATGACCATTTGTGAGGTAATGAACTATCTCTCACATTTTATGAATGAGGTGAAATGTGGAAGTTCATTTACAACTTACTTCTTTGAAGGCACGCTGTGTGAGCAAATGACGTTTGATACGCGACAGGGCCTCGTGTGGGTTATCATATGCTTGCTCAATCAGACCCAACTCTTCTCTCTGTAGCTGGTTCAACCTAACGGCAACACTGTAAGATTCCTTCAATCTCTCCAGGGCGAGAATGAGAAGCTTTGTATCATGCTTGTAAGATAAGGGGGGGAAAGGAATTGGAGAGAATTTTCTAGATTCAAGCCAATGAACGGTTGTCGTGTATATGGCCACTGCTTCTTCAGGTGTGACATATGGTCCGTCTTTTAGATAGTTATGTTGTCGTTCCTGCAAACAGGGGGAGAGGAGACCATTCAACAAAAGCACTTTGGAATAAGAAATGGAATGGAGATAACAAATTCCAAGCATATTTAAAGCGGTAAGTGTATCACCCACCTGTTCAGCCTTCAACCAAAGACGAGTCAATCTTCCAAGATTTTTCCGGCAAACCGTCTTGTCTACTGTAGCTCCTCGTCTAATACGTTCCCGATTGTAATGAGCAACGTTGGTCCACCAATCAGCTTTTGATTTGACATAACGCAGTATCATGTTCTCAATTGGAACTGGCAAGCCAGGTACCTAATAAGTTCAAGAAAATTATACAAAAACATTCAGGCACAATGCAAAGAGTAAAACCATTGAGAATATCACCATCACCAGTACAAGGAACATAGTTTAAGCAGCTGAAGTACCTTCCAAGGAATATTTGCTTTCCAGCAACGCCATGCTTCACTCAAGTGTTGCAAGATAGTTCTTGCTTTGTTTTGCTTGATACCCTCTTCAATCAAGAACGAGCTTTTCAGTTCATGAAAAGTTTACATTCACACATTGAAAAAAAGGGAGATGCAAAGAAGAAAAAAAAGACAAGATATTTACCTGGCATAGCATCAAGGACATCATGCATGACAGCAGCACGAAGCTCCAAGTCAAAGTGGCTTTCAACACGCTGTTTTGTCACAGTTTTGGCCACTCCTTTTGAATGCCGTCCTTCAAATTGCCTAGCAAGTAAATTCCCCAACCACCTTTCCAGGAGTGGAACTATACCACGAAGGAAAAACAACCACACTCTCCACATGGGTGCCCAAAAACCACATCCAGGACCTTTCCCGACTGGCCCAGTATTAAATCGGTAATAAATCAAATGCTTCAAGTCTTTGCACATCCGAATCTGCCGCATAAGACGATATTTGTATCGATACATACCAGTTAACTGGCCAACGTGTGAAAAAATGTATTGCAACCCATCAGCCAACTGAAATGCATCCACATTTCCCAATCGAAACTGGATATTTGCATCAACAACAAGCTTTGTCAAACGCAGGATTTCACGACAAAGATGGAAGGCATTACCAAATCGCGACTTTTTGCGTTCCTTAGTGGTAAGGGTCTTCACAGGCTTTAAGTTGAAATTGTAGTCAAGATGAAGATAGTTCAAGTTTTTCCTATGGATCAGCAAGTTAAGCATATTGTACCCTTGCTTGCAGACTTGGAGACCTGCTTCAGCCCAATCAAGTTCAGTAGTCTGGAAAAATTTTGTAGCCTGGAGAGACCTAAACAGGTGCTTCTTCTTCTGAGCCTTGGGTGGTCGATGATGCAGCTCATTCAACACGAAGCATTTCAAAAGTTTCTGGTAGCTGACACGAACTTTGACAGGATACGATGGAGGGCTGCCGTTACATGGAAACAGGAAGCAAATAAGCACACCAGTAATAACTAATATTTAGCTAACTAGAGAAAATGAAGAGAATCTCTTACCAGTGCTCCTTATACCACTCGGACACGAGAGGTATATCTTCAGCACGCCTCATCCGTCCAGATCGCATGTTAAAGGGTCGAGAGGCAAACAACAGGGATATTCCAGAAGCAGTGGTGTCAGTATATATTGGAGTGCTGGTGAGTAATGGTTCAACTCCCTCGGGCAAAGCAAAATCATCATCTTCTTCTTCTTCATAAATTTTCTTATCTCGCTTATCTCTGTTTGCACTTGTTATGGGGTGAATCAGTGGATCGTAATAGAATGCAGGTAAATCAGGATCCTCAGTTTTTATGTACATCACCATTGGAGTATGGTAGATACTAAGCTTTACTTTCCTTGGCCTGTTGTTGTAAAGATGTGGAAACGCAATCCTATACTCTGTTCTGAGAGGTGACCGGATGATAAGTTTGTTGATGTCATTAAACTCATTCCAGTCCTCATCTCCCTTCTCCATATCACGATACAGCGGCTCAAACTTGGGACCACCTGTAAAAGTATAATTTATCAACAGGATACTCAAAATAAGCGTATATATCTTCCATAAGTTACCAATCTATCGATTAATAACCAGCTAATGCAAGAGTAGACTATAAAATCCCAAAAAGAAAAAATAAGGATTCTGCACTGAAATGACGAAGCAAGCATGACCAAAGGCTATAGATAATGCATACCTGGAATGCACATGTTCAGAGCTTTAGCTGTGAAGAATGACTCCATGTCAAAAAGGTAAAAATAGTTGCGATCTATTAAATCAGAGAGCAACTGTCCGGCAAGCCGATGAAGTGTTGCCATAATTGGAAGCGAGAGATGCCATTTCCGGTAACTGGGTCCATTTATGAGCTTTGTCTTCACAAGAGGTTTATGGTCATAAAACCAGGTATAGACAGCTGAATCTTCTTCCTCATCCAATTCCAACTGGATTGGTTCCAAAGGATCCACATCTAGGAGATTATCAGCATAGTCCAACGGAGGCTCTTCATCATCAAAAGGTGGAAAACGCATTCTCTTGAAATGTCGTCTATCTCTCTTCTCCCTTCGCATCATAATCCACATAGTACCCCACTACGAGAGTTTACAATGTACAAAAACTACACTCATGTTAGGAAATATGCAGGAGAAGGGCGTAAACACAAATAGACAGACATTGTATAAAAACATGATAGGGGCAATAGAAAAGAAGCATACCTGTGCCAAGTAGATTGGTTCAACAACCCATGGGATTTCATTAACAAATGTAATAGCCCCAGTAATATGATAGAGAATCTTCACCTCACGAACCTTGACACACAAAATAAAAGTTAATACAAACATAAAACAGGGCAGAAGTAATAATATAGCCTATATAGGCTCCAACTGCCACAAAATTATAAAGCAGTACCTGTTCCCAAGGCATGGGCATGTTCTCAAGAAGTTTGTACACAGCGTGCGGTACAAATTTAAGTGCTCCCAAATAGACACGCTTATCATGGCGATATTTCTTTGATGACATATCACCATGGTCCCTGCAATACAAAACAATTCTCAGCCTACTTGCAGAAAATTATAAACTTAATAAATGCATACAAAGATATAGACAGGTAGAGATATGGAGATAGACTATTATCTACCAAACAACTATGAAACATTACACACAGAGAATTTTATGTATCAGGGTCATTCTCCATGGATAAAGTTGTTTCTGAAATCCATTCAACTCGAGCTCTACCAAACTAATACCCTTAAACTTCATTTATCTAAATATGAAAGGAAGCCATTCAACCATCCCAAAGAGAACGGCATACCCAAACATAACTTCAACTACTAATGAAAAACCATTTGCACGATGCTAAATTCCTCCTGAACTTCCTTATCAGAAACCTCAAGTAAATCGAGTAAATCTCATCGTGATAATTAAAAACATACTACAAGAACTACATATGCTCAAAATACAGTGAACTTATCTAGTAAAACGAAACAAAAGCATAGCATATGAAAATCAAAAGTGCAATACACCTATTAATTGTCAAGAAACGCAGAAGAGGGAAAAAGAGCAACATACCGAATAATTTTCCGGACATGCTCTGGAGGCATATCCTCCTTCTGCGTCTCAACAAAACCAAATTTCCGCTTATCGCTGTAACGCTTCGTATTCAACTGCATCCATTTTCTCGCTCTCTCGTCCAGCTGAGACTCACTCGGCACTACAGTATACGACGGCGGCAGCGATGGCAGTGGCGGCGCAACTGGCTGTGCGCCACTGGTCCCTGGCGGCGGAGGCGCAATAGGTTGAGCGCCACTTGTCCCCGGCGGCGCCATCATTGGAGGCATCCCTCCCGCTGCGCCGCTCCCACTCGTGCCCGGTGGCGCAGGGTTACTGTTGTTGCTCCACATATCGTTGTTGTACATGCTTCAGTTGAACTAAAGCCCTAAAAACCCTAGTAACAAGCTCGACCAGTACAAACTCAGATTTGTTGGAAATTTTCTGAGATTTTCTACAATTTGCAGAGACTGCTGAACTTTTGCTAATCACTAGAACGAATAACAGCACTTCCCTCGATCTCTCTCAGTGGATCGAAGAGAGTGAAAATTGGGTGTGAGAAATGTGAAATTGGTTTTATATATTGTTGGTGATTGCGGAGGGACGGTGTGGATGAACCGCCTATGTGGTTTGGGCCTGTTTGTAAATGAACCGCATAATATGGTTTGGGCCTGTTTGTAAATGAACCGCATAATGTGGTTTGGGCCTGGTTGTAGATGGGCCCTTCTTCGAGGTTATGTTATGGGAACAGGTTATTAGCACCCCCTCTTTTGGGAAATCCACCACCCAGATTACTTCACCTCTCATTTTGATTAGAACACCCCACTGCACTCTCTAAACTATCCCTCGTTTCTCTTAATCCTTCCCTGAATTGCATACACCACACAACTTACTAAAATCCCCATGCGCCTCTCTCTAAACCACCCCCTCAATCTGCAAACATTATCAAGCTGTTCGAATTCTATTTTCAATTGATGTAATTAAAATTATTAAATTTAATGGTGGTGTATTTCTTTAACCTGTTCTATTTTCAATTGATGTATATGAACACTTTATGTTCTATTATACTATGAAATATTTACATCAATTATCAAATTTCATGGGAAATACATTTCCATATATAGACAAACACTAGGGCAAAACTTGTGTTTTATGCATGATTGAAGAATTTTTTTTCATATTGTTATTTTAATTAAATGCATTGATTCTATATAAAAATTGTGCAAAGACAATGTGGGACGAGATGTTGGCTACAATTTGTATAATCTATTTTTTAACATCTAGACATGATATTATGTGCATAGTTTGTATTTTTGCTAAGTATCAAACTAATTGCAAAGGTCACGTTTGAATGTTGTGAAGATAATCAATAGAATGTGGTTGGAACTTGTGATTTGGGCATATGATATTCGGAGAATACAAGTAATGTATTTGTTGGTTATGGAGATGTTGATTTGGTTGGGACTTTTATGATGGGAAAAGTACAAATGATGGATAATTTTACATAGGTAACAATATGATCTCTTGGCATTGTAGAAAGCAAATCTTTGTTTCGCGATCTATTGCACAAATTTGATAATTACACTGCATTAAACTTCTTTGTTGAAAAAGTTGTTAAATGTTTATGGACATATATAAAAGTGACATTCTAGCAATTTTATTTTTATGTCATAACACTAGTCTAATGAATATCTCTAAGATTCATGTTCAACATTTTCTTATGAAGCATATATGCATAAGACATCATTTCACAAGGGATCTTGTAGGAAAAAATAAAATGAATTGGAGTATTTACCCACTAGAAAAACAATTGTCTGACATTTTCACCGGAACTCTCGATCATTAAAGGTTTTCATTTCCTACCAAATATTTTTGGACTGCAGTTATTATATATTATGTGATAACATTAAGAATTATTAGTAATAAAATGACGAAGTGGAATAGCTCAAACGGTTAGAGCACTACTCATGTGTCATGAAGTCATTTGTTCGAGTTACCATTTCCCTGATAAAAAAAAATGTAATAAAATTTTCTTCTTCTTCACCAAGCCTTTAATTCCAAATAATTAATCGAAATTTGATAATTGACTCATTAGATGGTGATGTGATAAATTTATATATTGATTGTCACAAGCCTACCGTAACCCTCTTCCTTTATTATGGCTTGAGACAGATAGGGATAACTCCCTGATGGTGTTCTGTATATACTTTTTGGAGTAGGTCTAGTGGGAAATTTTTTATGTATGAAAAACTATAAAATCGCCCTAAATCATGACCTATTCGGGCCGGGTGAACCATCTACACCGTAAACACTAAATAATTAACCATAAATCATGACATATTCGGGTCTGGTAAACCATGAACCACTCAGGCCGAGTGAACCATGAATTATTCGATTTTGTCTTACCTTCATCATATACAGAATTTGTTTGTAAATAAAAGTTTTTTCATGTATGCAAATTTTCATAGTAGACTTTGTCTATTTTTTATGTATTCTTTGTTACCTGAGTTCAAATAATTCATTTTAGTAAATATTTTCAAATTGAGATTGCTTTTACTTAACACATTTTGTAAATGCATAAAAAATCTTCTGATTGAGTAACTATAGAGAATGTTGCTCGCTACTACGACGTTCAAATCTATGTTTACATAGTATTTTGATCCACATGTAATAATAACAAGCTGAAAGACTTAGTGGAATTAATGTGCTCTACCTTCGAGATGAGTATAGTTGGTGACCTAAATGACCTTTTAGGTCCTCTAATGAAGCAATGTAAGGAAGGTATTTTTATCACGGGATTAAATTTTTTATAGTCCCGTAACTTTGTCTCATTTTGAAACTGATCCCAATAGTTTTATTTTTTTGAAATTAGTCCTGTAAGTTGTCTAAAATTTTTGAAAAATTTTAATTTTTTTTTTCACCCAACCTCTGTAATCTGCCACAAATGTATATTTTTTTTCATTTTTTAATTTTGAAATTTTCTTTTTAAGTTATATTAATTGAAGGCCGGCGGTTCGGGTCGCTCACCCAACTTAAAACTGGTCCAAAAGATAGAGACTGCGTGAAACCTAAATCCGAAACTCACCACGACGGTGCCAGAAAATTACAAAATAGCGACAGGGAGGGAAAAAACAAACCCATACACCAACTACTTTTAGAGTTATTAATAATGAAGCCAATAATTAATCAATGTAATTAATACTCTGTTTGCATTTTTAGATACTCTGTTTTGGAAGGTATAGTTGTTGTAGTATTCCAGGTTAAATATGTTATGAATTGAAGTTTAATTTATTGCAATATAGCAGAAAAGAGTGATCAAAGCAGCACCTAAGTTGTTAGCAAACTCAAAGCAGCAGCCCACATCCCTCATATTTGTGGGTTTCAGTATTTGAGTTGGGAAAAATCGGCCTCTTATCTGGTTAAAGAATCGCCGGTTTCAGTATTTGTGTTAGAAAAAATTGCCCTCTGATCTGGTTAAAGAATCGATCGCCCCTCATATTTGTTGGTTTCAGTATTTGAGTTAGAAAAAATCGGTTAAAGAATCGCCGTCTGTTAATAATCTCTTAACTTTTCCGTCTTTTATGTTGGTTATCGGGTCGGTTTTCGTTGGTAACCGCCCCGTCCCAAAATAAATAGCCGGTTTCTCAAATTTGTGTTTATATTCTCAATTTTCAAATTAAAAGGTGACCCGAAATTACTTTGCAAGAGAAATAAAAAATTACAATATGGCCACAAATATAATCACATTCCGACCAATATCAACATTTTTTTAAATTCAATTTTTCTCACAATCAATATGAAATTCAAATAAAAAATTTATATTTGTACTCATGAAATAACAAGATCATAAAAGACAAATTCTCATCCAAATATAAATGCACATCCACTTAAATCTTTAAAAACATAATATAAAAATGTAACAATTTTTTTTTAAAATTGTTTTCATTAATTATTATTTCCAAACAAATAAAGGTACTCCCTATTTAAATGCTAATATAGGAGACTATTAGGAGTATCATTAAATAGTAAAATTAAAATTAATAAAATCTTCAAAAGTTACGCACGCGCGACCAAGTAGCGTGAAAATAACCGACCTAATCTGACATGTATTATAATAAATCATATCATATCTCCTTGGATAAAAAGGAACCGACCCAAAAAAATCGAAAGAAATTTTGAATTTGGGCAGGGAAGAATTACTGTATAAATAAGATTTTGCGTAGCTGATTCGATTTGTTCTCACGAATAATGTCTGCAATTGTTTGCGGTAAGAGATCGTTCTTCGAGGACATAGGTTCAGCGTCGCCGTCGCCGCCGTCAGCGTCTCAGCCGGTTTACAAGAAGTTCCGGTGCTCGTCGCCGGTCCGGTTCAGCTACTCGCCGCCGCCTCTTCAATTCGGTCCAGTTGATCAGCTCAAGGCTTTGTTCCCTGATATGGAAATTCAGGTGATTGTTGTTGTGATTCTTCTTTATATATTTCTTAACAGATTGAATGTTTTTTGGACTTTTGATATCGGGATTAGATTTTACCTGCGTTTAACAGTCTGATTGATCTCGATTGTTCATGAGAAGTGATTGATTCTGCTTCGTGATTTTTTAATTTTGGGCTTAGGGTTACAATTTTATAGCAAGTGTGTTCTGAAAAAGGTGTATCTTTATGAATTTATGTGTGGATTGGCGAAATAGGCGGTTGGAATTTTTGATGTGTGCATAGTTGTGATGTTGTTCAGCTCATGGAAATAACCTGCATCCATCAATGTTTTATACTTAAATTTCGTAGGAAATATTGCCTAGAATGATGATGTTTTTTAAAATATATCACCAAAGACACAGGTAAGCAGCCACTTCTGAGGATTGATTTAGTGTAGATTTAGCTTCATGTTCTTTCGAGTCCCTATTTCTTTTGTAGTTTAGTTTCTACTTCGATACATTGATGAATTTTCTTTTTTTCTAAATTAGCTTAATGAACACTTTTTGTGTAGCTTTGGGGGAAAAATAAAAAGAACTTGTTATGTCGTCCCTCGGTAGTTGTTAAATCCTTGGTTCTTAAGCGCTGAGAACTCTTGTTTTCTCTTTAGAGTTTTAAATTTTTCTGCAGAATTTGATTGGTGATGTTTGCTTAATTTCATCGTGTTGATTGACCCCCTATTTTAGACAATCGTTATCCACTGATTGGTTTTATAATGTTTTCAGCTCCTTGAGAAAGCACTATTAGAGTCTGTCTATGACTTAGATTCTGCTATTAAAAGCCTTAACAACCTTCATCTTGGATATGCAAAGCGGAACTCAGTCTTACCTACTGAAGAATATCCAATTACTGAAAAAGGTATGCCCTTTACATACCAGAACCAAAACAAAGGCACACTTCTTGATATCTACACTGAAGAAATAATGATTTTCTAATTACTGGACACCTTGTTGATCTTTCTATAATGTCTCGATGCATATGCTTTGCGGTTTTAATTGCTGTTCAATGTTCAAATTTGATAGATATTGATTTTACATTATTATTGCAGTCACAACACCTGTAGATGGGGGTGCAGCTTCTTTGGAGGAGGCTCAACCCCAAAGCAACCTGCCTGTAGATGGTGCAGCATGGGTGGATTTACTTGTGAAGGAGATGATGAGTGCCACTATGTTGATGATGCTAAATCCCGAGCGGGACGTGTGTTAGAGAGTTTGGAGAAATCTATCAGCACTCGGGCCAGTGCTGAGGTGGCTGAAGGTTTTCACAAGGTTAGCAACCAACTATTATTTCCCATACACATTCTGATGTTAAATGAATTGGATGAGTCCCTCTTGAATGGATTGAGCTCTCATCAAGAGTTTTTCATGTATACCTATATACATATATATTGTTTTGATCGAAATTTGTAATAAGCTTGATGAACTTCTTATATTGGCTGGGTGTATGATCTACGGAACTCACACGTCTTTTCTGCTCACAATTATCTACCGGCGCTTGCAGGAAAATATGATGTTGAAGGAACAAATTGAAGGGCTTCTTCACGACAATGCCATCCTCAAACGTGCAGTAGCTATCCAACATGAACGTCAAAAAGAGTATGATGAGAGGAACCAAGAGGTGGTGCAACTGAAGCAGTTGCTGTCTCAATATCAGGAGCAGTGTCGAACTCTAGAGGTACCCACAACTGAGCTTAATTGCTGGTAGAATTTTTCACTCTTCATTTTAATACATGTGGCTAATGGAAATATCAACTTAATCACTTCTTTTTTGCAGGTGAATAACTACGCCTTGTCGATGCGTTTGCGTCAGGAACAGCAGAGCAGCTCCATCCCGGGGCGTTTCCATCCAGATATATTCTGATTCACTGTTAAGAATGATCATGTTGAAAGGTTCAACACCAGCATCATATGTATGTCGAATTGTATGAATTTGTGAGCCCATTTTTCCTGAGATTGGGCTTCAAATAACTTATTATTTTATTATTTATCAAAAAATTATTATACACAGGATGGATGTTCATTGGGTGTGATGTCCAAGCATGCATCATTTATTGATACACCAGAAAAGGTTTGATGAATTCTACGGAAGGTTTTGTGTGAGATCAAATTTCATTTCGTCAGATAAAGTTCCAATATATTTTTTCAACTACCTTTATTGACAAAAACTTGTATACATGATACCATGTTTATCCACCACAACCAATTAATAAATAATTTATTTCTTTCTCCTCTTCCACATACACATTTTACTTTACAATCTAAATTCATCTTTTTTCATGTTTTATCCATAACTATCCACAATCACAACAATCCTTTAATAAATTATTTATTTTATAACTTAACAATTAAATCTATAATTATTTTTCATTATATTTAAAATATTTAAAAAATATACACAATTATTTAATATTAAAAAATTATAATTATAATTATAATAAAATAAATTAGAACATCCAATAACAAAATTAAAATTACAAAAATTGAAATACAAAAGAAAATAAATAAATCAAGTTACAAATAAATGTGTAAATTACAATGAAGCAAAAGATGCAAATTACATATTTAATTATCAATGTCGAATTTTTGTCATATATACTCAATCAAATCGTTCTTAAGAGCGGCATGAACTTCTCTATTACGAAATTGTTCCCTATTAATTATATAGGTGGATAAATTTGCAATGCATTCAGTATAAAATGATTGATCATCATCTACGGGTAATTAGATAATAACATGTGTCAAGGAGAAGATAAAACAATATTTGGGCGAAATCTTAGACCAACGGTTACAACATAACAGGGTCATCAACAATAGAAGGAATTCTGATTTTTTTTTTTTTTCTTTTGTCTTTTCCTCATGACCTGGGCATCAACACACCGATAAACATGGTCTGAGCGCACTCTGTAATTTAAATGTCGATTTAACTCGTATTACTCATTTCATTAAATGATATTAATTTGTTAGTGTTAGTCGTTTTCTCGAGAAATATTGGTCGAGTACAATTACACAGTACAATTAGTGTAGATAGTAATACTTATCTTTATTTAGAAATATCTACTCATACGTGATCAGTGTTTTCATAACCGAACCTATGATCAAACTGGATTGGGTACCGGTCGGACCGGCGGCCCAGCCGTTAAAATGATCCTTATCAATATTTTTTAAATATTTCTTATATTACATTAAAAATAAAATAAATGTGCACTTATAAAATTTAAAATTATATATTATAAGTTTAATCTTGAAATAGACACAATAAAATAATAGACAACACAATACAATTTAAATTAGAATGATAAAAATAAGAACTAAGTATTAAATTAATTTTAAAAAATAAAAAAAAAATAACAAAAAACATGTTCAACCGGTTTTTCCGGTTATAGCCGATTTTTTTCGATTCAACCGAAAAAATAGTTTTTTTAAGGTAATCGGATCGGTGATAATCATAATATATTAATAAATTAACTAAAAATAAGTAAGATTAACATATAGTAATTTCATAAGTTAAATTACACATTATTTTAATCCATCCACTTGTTTACACTGAAACATATAACTTGTATTTGCGAAACAAGTTAAACGTTGCAATGTAAATAAGTTAAATATTTCAGTGTATTCCAAATAATGCATATTAGACCTTAAAAAAAAAAGTATTTTAGCAATTTTTACTTGGGTAGCAATAGCATAAAAAGTGGGTCTCATTTGAATTAAAATTGATCAAGACTTATTTCATAAGATTTTAAAATATCACGATTTATTATATTGAAAGATGTATCTTGTTTATACTAAATTGAATAATTATTTTTTTATATTAATAGTTACATAATTCAGTGTATATAAATTATATATTTTAATATAATAAATTACATGTTTAAAAAATAAAATATAAATGCACAATAAACTTAGAAAGATGTGTACAAGAAGCATAATAGAGTAATCAAGTCACAAAATCCAGAATATAAAAACGTGGTATAAATAGAAGCGCGTCGCAGCATAGTTTTCTTTAATTTTTTTTTAATTAAAAATTCTACGCTTGTAGTTTCTCCACACCCACACAAAAAAAAAAAGGGGAAAAAAAAATAAAAAACAAAAAAAGTTAAATGAAAAAAAAGAAAGAAAGCAGAAAATGGATTATTTCGATAACCAACAATAGAGCTGAAACTCGAAAGACTAAAAGCGATGAGCCGCAATCCCAGAATTGTCCACATTCTCTCCCAACATTCATCACACACTTACAGTTAGTCCACAATTCCCCAAGCAATCTTCAATTTCTGCAAAATTTGTTAACATTCTTCATAGCTACTCCACAATGGCCGCCGCCGCCGCTACTACTACCACCGCAGCTGCCGCGTCGCTATTTTTCCCTTCTTCGTTAACGCCCAATCGGCAAAACTGTTCAGTGCCTCCGTTGGGCTCGTCGTCGACTTGTTTCTATACAGGTGGGGCACTTGTGTGGGGCAATAAGAAGTTTATGCAAGTTTCTGTATCGTGCGCTACACAATTGAACAAGAAAATGTCTGCACGGAGGTTTGGGAGAGCGGTTGTGGTTGCTGCGGCTGATTATTACTCTACTCTTGGAGTTCCGAAATATGCTAATAGCAAGGAGATTAAGGCTGCTTATAGAAAGCTAGCTAGGCAGGTATGGAGATGAGGTTTTATTTTGGGTTTATTCTGTTTTTGTTGGATTTTGTGTTGATATTTGAAGCGTTTCAAATTGAGGTTGATTATGATTTATGATATCCATTATGATCTGATTAGACGTGGTTTAGTTTGTTTCTATAATTCTAATCCAAATATATGATAATTGATATAGTACTTTAGATTGACAATTGCGTTTTCCATTTGGTGTTTTAGTTCCATCCTGATGTCAACAAAGAGCCTGGAGCAACTGAAAAGTTTAAGGAGATCAGTGCGGCATATGAGGTGGTGATCAGATGAGTATTTTTCAAATATGTATGATTATAATGTGGTTGTTCTTTTTCCTGTGAAACCATTTAGCCTTTTGAGTAGAGGGAGGTTAGACGTGGATTATTGAAAACCTTTCTGCCTTTTTTTCAGAGGTATCTGTTGCCAAAACTATTTCTTTGGTTCAGATTTTTGATAATCTAAGTCATCTTGCTGTCAAATCCCCGACTGTTTCTCCTTTTTAAGTCAACCAGATGTTTGTTGGGAATCTCAGTATGACAAATCACCTTTGATGGAAACGACTCCAATTTTTATTTGCTAACATTTCCATCTCGACGACTCTTTTTTACATTCGGTGCAACCTCATATTTGAAAATCTTCTAAAACTGCTACTCTGAGGTTGTACTTGTGCTTCAAAAACCTTTTACTAAGGCGACATTTTGTTTTACTTGAGATTTGAGAGTTGCCTTTTGCTATTTTGGAGTTTCTGATATGCATTTATTATTTCTTTAATGTATCCCATACTAGGGGTAATATTCATATCTGTCGTCGAAATTTTTTCTGGGTTTTCTTCGATTTCTGTAGCGAATGATCACTGTGCATCTTTTTATACTATGTTGCTGCAACTCACCTCTCCGACTTAGTAGGTCTCTCTCTCTGTGTTGCGATCTTTTTCTGTTTCTCTACTCTATATGGCTTCCCGTTGCACTCTTCATATATTATTTTCACGAAGTCCTATTTTTATTTGTTAAAGTTGAATGAATCATGATCTTACGATGGTTAAAGAAGAGTGCCTTAGGTAGTTTGTCTTATGTGCAATATATGTGCATTTATTATCTAGAATTTGTGTGCACGAAAGTCGTAAATTCTGACATACAATATTGTCAGGTACTATCAGACGACAAAAAAAGAGCTTTGTATGATCAATATGGTGAAGCTGGAGTGAAAAGCACAGTAGGGGGACCTGGTGGTTACACGGTATTCCCATAATTTCTCTAGTTTTAGCTTTTCTGTTTTTGAAGTTATCAAATGCTTGTTAGTAATTAGCAACTTGATTGCAGAAATACGTTATGTTATATGACAATATAATTAGGTAAAGCTGTATTTATGATACATGTTTTGTTCCATAGGCGACAAACCCTTTTGATCTTTTTGAGACATTTTTTGGGCCTAGCATGGGTGGGTCCCCTGGGATGGATGGATCTGGATTTGGAGCATCTCGTCGTAGTACTGTATCCAAAGGTGAAGATCTCCGGTGAGTAAAATTTTGAGTCTGTTGTTTTTTTTACATGCCTGCTCATGTTCATCTGTCATGTTGATTTGAATTGTTCTTGTTGTCTATGTTTTCTTCAAGATGTAACTTGCCTGTATACTTTTCCAGTTTGAAGTGAGAATTTAAGGTAGGTCTTTATGATTTCTTGTGTTTGTTTTTGGATTTGAAATCCAGTAGATGGATTTGATGAATAGTAAAAGGTGTATGTTCGGGTGTAGATTTTGTAGGATTTGATAGGACATGATTTTGAAAATATAGGTGATAGATGATTGATTGTTACTGGAAATCGTGTGTAAAGTAGGGGGGAGAGAGTGTAAAGTAAAAAGTAGGAGCGAGAGAGCGTTTAGTTAGAGATAATAAGAATTACAAAGTGGGAAGTAAATGATTGATAGTGTATATTGAAAATTGTGTTTGTAAAAAAGTAAAATAGATGGGTAGAATTTTATAGGAACTGAAATCCTATACCAAAATCCGGTTAGACAAACGAGGATTTGAATTTGAAATAAAAATGTGGGGGTGGGGGGCCATAAATAAACACACCCTTATAGCACTTAAGGTTCTTGATACTTGATAGTGTTGTTTGTTGGTATCGTGACATCCTATATCCTCATTAGTTTAAAATGAATCTCTTCAGTTATGATATGAGATTGGAATTTTCTGCGGCTATATTTGGGGCTGAGAAAGAATTCGAGTTGTCGCATCTTGAAACATGTGAAGTTTGTGCTGGTACTGGAGCAAAAGTGGGCTCCAAAATGAGGATTTGCTCAACATGTGGTGGCAGAGGTCAAGTCATGAGAACTGAGCAAACACCTTTTGGCATGTTTTCACAGGTAATTTTGTCGTAATTCCTATTGCCTTTTTTTGGGAATGCCAAACAGTGAATAGTGCCATAATTATTGCTAATAAAAGTGATGTATCATTTCCAAGTTAGCACTTCTTGCCAGCTTCTAGGATCCCATATTTTAGTCACCCACAGTATAAAGTTGGAGTTTATTTTTTAAAATTATCATGTGCTTTGTATGAGCATGGGCTAGTAATGGTAGGATATAAGAACTTGTTTTCTCGTCTTTACTGACATATAGGTTGACTGGATATCAGGATGCGTTATAACCAGTTAACCACAAATTAGTGGCTACATCAACCAAAATGTATTTAACTCTTTCTTAAAGTCTGTATTATCAGAAGGTCTTTATACCAGTTTAATGTATTGAGTAATTTGAAAAACAAAATGCTTTAATTCAGGTTTCAATATGCCCAAATTGTGGTGGTGATGGTGAAATGATATCTGAATCATGTCGTAAATGCTCTGGCGCTGGCCGGGTACGAGTTAGAAAAGACATCAAAGTGAAAATTCCTCCTGGAGTGAGCAAGGGCAGTATTCTTCGAGTAGTTGGAGAGGGCGATGCAGGACCAAAAGGGTATGTCATTTGCTTTTTATTTCTTCATGTATAGATCTAGCCATTCCATTAAAAAATACCCCGTGAATTGAAACAATCTGCTATACTAAATTGGTGTACTCACTACTCCAAAAAAATCTCTGCATCCCATACTGGTTGATAAACATTATGTTCATGCTCATAATTAAATCAAACAAATGATTGCCATGAGGTTAAAAATGAGCACAAGATCTTCCAGTAGAACCCTCCATTTAAAAGGCTCGATGGATCCTACTCGGTATTTTGAGCTGCAATGGGTTCAGTTTTTATTGATTTTCCATTCCAGTATAGATCCTTCCTATATATACTGCCTTTTCCATCTTCTCTAGCTCTTTGTAGTAATGGACTGCAAGCTGATGTGGTGTTTTTTGTTTGTTTCTAATACATGATCATTGTTGGCTTAATGCTTGCTTTTTAATTTTCTTGGGGCTGCTCTCCTTCAAACAGGGGCCCACCTGGAGATCTTTTTGTCTTCCTTGACATTACTGAGATACCTGAGATACAAAGAGATGGCATAAATTTCTATTCTACTATTTCAATTAGCTATCTGGACGCCATATTGGGAACTGTCTCTAAGGTACATCTGCTCTAAGCTCTCCCTCAGATTTCCATGTATTTTCTCAGTCTTCTTGCTTTTATAGTTTAGTAACCATATGAGTCATGATGATGTCTCGGCCTGGAGACAACAAGGGTAACTGTTTTTCGAACAATTGTCACCGACTCACAATTAGTGTATATTTATGCTCTAAACTATTTGAACTTTTTGCAATTGGCCTTGCGACTGTTCATATTTATATCTTAGGCTTCTTTTCCTGATTTGTATAACAGTATTGTCCGGTATGCCATTGTTAAAACAGACCACTCAAATGAGTTGTTAACAATGGCATGCCGGAGATTGAATGTCAAATCAATGTGTGAGATTGAATGAAGTATTATTATTATATTATTGTTGGTGATTGTAATGATTGGATGATGTGAATTATGATTTAAATATATTATAGTGCAAGGACAGAGAATTGATTGTGTTGAAAAGTATGATAGTAGGTTTATAGGTGTTGTAGTGATGGTTTTTTAAAACCAGAATTCAAAATCCCAAACTATTTTACTCGTGTTGTCAAAATGGTGAAATGTTGATTACTTTTCTGGTTTTGAATAGGTTAAGACGGTTGAAGGAATGACTGACCTCCAGATTCCTCCTGGTACTCAACCTGGAGATGTGCTTGTATTGACAAGAAAAGGTGCACCTAAACTTAACAGGCCATCAATACGTGGTGACCATCTATTCACCGTTCAAGTTAGCATACCAAAGCGTATTAGGTTTGTTCAGAACCTATTCCAACTCTCTCTCCGAGTACCTTTGACCTTCTGTTTTTATAGAAAATCGTAAACTAGTTTCTTTCTGTTGCATTAGCTGTACTTTATGACACCTTCTTTTCTGTGCAGCTTTGCCAAATGATTATTCTTTATACGTTTTTATGACTATACAAATATTGTTGCGCATATTTATGTTTCTCTTCATTGGACATTTGTTTTCAAGTGTGTCCCTAGGAAGTCTATCATGTTTTATTGGTGCCTTTGGAATTAAATAAACCATTTTATTTATGTTCATCAATTTATGCTATTATGTATTTTGTTACTTAAAAGGTGCCTGCTAAACTAAAAAAGAAAGTGTTGCGAAAGTACCATTCGACTCGGAGTGTTACCACTACAGGATAACATATTACAAAACTATTCATGATTCATATTTATATTATGCACAGGGTAATATATTCCAATTTTGCTGTTTTTAGTGACTGAACTTATTTTCATAATTGACTTGCCTGTTTTTGCTTCCAATTAGCGTCATGCATATTGCTCTTGATTTTTCTTTTTGAGTTGAGATACTGTTATTTATATCTTCAGTACAAAAGAACGTGAACTACTCGAGGAGCTTGCTTCTCTTGGTAACTCCCCTGCCACCCGTAAAAAGACGCCACCAAAAGTTCAACAACCTGGTGAGTAGTGATATGGAACTGGATATGAATCTCCGAATCTTGATATTTGTTGCATTATCTCTCTCTCTCTCGTTGATATTTTTGACTGATCTAATATCTGCATTACAGAAGAAAAAACGGAGACCGAAGAAGACCCCGTCACGGAAAATAAAGATGTACCAGAAGATGAAAACGATGTATGGAAGAAGCTGAAAGATTTAGCCGGGTATATTCTTCTTTTCTATAATTCTATCGTAGTTTTCTGTGAGCTTGATGAACTTATGCCTCATTTCCATATTGACTCACAACGGGCATGTCATTCAACCAATGCAAAACATGAATTTCAAAAGTGGGTTAAAATATTTCGATGCTCTACAAGATTCAAATATAAAGAAAACATCTCAGTTTCCGGTCATGTTACATAGTTAAATATCAGTGCAATAATGGCTCATGTTTGCTCATATGTATCGTTTTTCAGTGCATTGCTATTTTATTTTTTCTCCCTCCGGTTTTTTTCTTGATCACATTTTTCTGGCCATTGTTCGAATCTTGTACCTTTCTTCGTATTGCACATTTATTTGCTTGTACAGTCACACATTGAACATAAAACAACGCTTGCAGGTCGGTTGCAAATGGAGCAATGAAATGGCTGAAAGACAATCTATAACTCTTCACCTGGATAGCAGCCATTGTTGATTACCAACATATTCGTGTTTTTGTGGTATGCGAGTGTCTCCGTTTATGTCTTGCAACGCCTCTTGCTCTTCGATCGACTGAGTGATGTTTAGATTGTAGAAGAGAAGTTGAACAAGAATATGGAAATCATTTGATTTTTGCCCCTCCTATTCGGTGCTGTAAATTGTAGATTGAGTTACCATAGAATGATAGCAGATGTATTCTTTTGAGTCCATGAGCAACACCTGGAAAATCTTGGGAAAATAACACATATTTACTTTGATCTTCAATACCGTAGTTAATCAAGAGTAAAACCAATCTCTATGTCTTCTTAGCCTGTCCTGTCTATCTCATCTGTGTATACTATTATCTAGGGGTAGCAATTTGTGTTATCGTGTCGATACGATAAGGTCATACACAACACGATAAGAATTCATGTTGACACGACATGGAAACGAAAATTTTGGTATCTAATTTATTTTTTTATATAATTTATATTAAAATTTTGACATGACATGGTATGTCATGACACTATATGACATGTTAACAAAATATAACACGATAAAAAATACATAATTTTTAATAAAATTACAAAACATGAAGTCTTAATTTTTTTTAAAAATTTATTGGGTTGACACGAATACGATCGATACAAAAGTTTTGTGTCCTCGTGTAAGCACGATAAGGTTAAATACTAATCCACAATTTTCGTATTGTTTTCGTGTTGTGCTTCGTTTTCGAAATTGCCACCACTGCTATTCTTGACTCGGATAAGTGAACTATATATATATGGCATGAGGAAAAATGTTTTTTTTTTTTATAATTCTTGATTGGTAATTTTAATATCATATTTATATGTGTAATGCGAATTATTTTAAAAACTTATATACAACAAATTTGTCTAATATACATTTGGTTCATATAAAGATTTAATATACATTTGGTTCATATAAATAGCACTCGTAATTTATAAATTCTTTTTATTTCCTTGATTTTGAACTTTTTTTATAATAAATATTATAAGAATTTTTATTATATAAATATGGTTCAGATGAATATTATGCATCAACATTGAGATTTAATTTATTTGTTTGAATTAACCATTACTCCCTCCCTTTTTTTAATTAGATGTCATTTTGGGAGTTTTAAGACAAATTAATGACATTTTAAAAAAAAAAAAATTAACTTTAATTAATATTATTTAAATATTCTTAACAATAAATACTATTGATTGAAAAATTAAACACACAACACATTTGTAGGAAATTTAAAATTATAATATTAAAGATAAATATGAGATAAAGGGGATAAAATATCTCTATTTCACAAATAATTTAAAATGCTAAAAATACATGTAAATAAAAAAAGAGGTAGTAATATTTTTTAATGACTTGGCTTCCAAGACTTCAATTTGTCGAAAAGGACAGAAGATCATGATGTTTCCTTTTATATAAAATAATAAGATCTCGAAATTTATCGCGATTGCATCCAATTTAGTAGTAATAATTATCAATATTTATACTATATAATTTTATTATAACAAATTTTAATAATGGATTCTAGTTTATATCAAAAAAGTTGTTATTATTTATTTTTTAAGAAGATTTTATTATAACCCTTTTTCTCCAAACTCCAAATTAAACAAAGGGCAATAAATAGCAGGAATCAACGGCGGAGATTAGATCTAACGTATCTCGTAGGAAATTCGGTCAGGATTTGTCCACGTCAGATATTCCTTATTTAATGGACTTCATTAGGCATTATAAAAAGGAGTCCATCTGTAAATAGGCCGCCACTAATCACAGAGGTCCAGTTAGGGTTTATCAGCCCATCTCTCTTTCTCTCCCTGTTTTTCGAATTACACAATTCCTAAAACCTTAACCCCTCCCTGTGTTTCGTTGCAGAGAATCTCTTCGCTGAATCGCTGAGTAAGTGTTCTTCAACTTTTTTGTTTTTCGTTTATCTTTTTGTGCGTTAATTTATCGTCCATTGTTGCGATTTTTGATCGAGAGCGGTGGTGTTTCTGGTTTGTTTCATCGTTTTGTGCGATTTTTTTTTCAAGCGATGTTTCAATGGAGGGAATTTTAGGGTTATTTTATTTGTATGAGAAAGAAAACCTTTCTTGGGCGGGTTGAGGGTGGGGTGGGGGGTTAATTTTGTGTTGAGGCAGTGAGTTTTGTGAGGTTCTTTATGTAGTTGTTATTTGCTTCTGTGATATTTCTTATTAATGCTTTGCATATTTGTATTGTGTGTGCACAATGTGTGTTTATGTGGTGTGCAGAGTGTGTTTTATGCGTGTTTGGTGCTCTTAGAAGTGAGAGACATGATTTCTTGAACCGAGGCTTCCATCTTTATCAATTTCTTGGCAGATTGCTCTACTTTTGAATGAAAATATTGGTGAAAGTTAATTTCTTGAACCCACAATTGGCTGTGTTGACTGTTTATTTCTAGAATTTTATACAATGAAGTGGAAAGATTTTATTCAAGTTAGTGCTCTGTCACAAACTCACAATTTTATTGCAATTCATAACAGTGCTAATGCATAGAAGTCTTTAGGCTAAACCGTTTATTTTCTCGAATTTGATTTCCACAGCAAAAAATCATAATGTCCATTATACGAATAAATTTGTATGCTTCACTAGTACTTCATATGTATGTTTGGCGTTTCTGATTGTTGCTTGCCAGTTTCTGACTTGACTTAGTATTAGAACTGCAAACATCTTGCTGTCTAAAGAAATCTATGGTTCACTCAGGCTTTACGTTTCCTTAATTTGATAACAGGATGTATACAATGGATATATCTATTAATCAAAATGCTTTCCCGGATTCAGATGCCCAGCCGAACAAACGAAGGCGGAAGAAGTCCATGGTCTGGGATCACTTCACGGTCGTAACCATAAATTCTGAATGCATCCGTGCCTTTTGCAATCAGTGCAAAAAATCCTTTGCTTATATATCAGGCTCAAAACTAGCTGGTACCAGTCATCTTAAAAGGCACATTGCTTTGGGAATCTGCCCTGTTGCCCGTAAAGATCAGGATAAAGGCCAAATGAGTCCACATGAGCCACCTGTCAGAAACAATATCTCCACGAACGGTACGAACATTCCTAGAAAGCGGGTACGTGCCTCAAATTCAGTAGCAAGAAGCACGTATTTTGATCATGATAATAGCGGGAACAAGCTTGCGAAAATGATTATTCAGCATGATTATCCACTTCAAATGGTTGAACAAACTGGATTTCTTGATTTTGTTCGTAGTCTCCAGCCTCAGTTTAGTATTACAAATGTTAGCAAGTTGCAAGAGCAAATTATGGGCATTTATGTGAGAGAAAGACAGAAGGTTATGGACCTGCTTAGTAGTATCCCAGGGCGTCTTAATCTCACGGTGGATTTGTGTACTTCAAATCAAAGCTTGTCCTATGTACTTCTAACGGGTCACTTTACGGATCATGATTGGAAATTGCAAAGACGGGTCCTCGATGTTAGTATAGTACACTTTCCTGATTCATCTACATCCATTAACAATGCTATTGCAGCTTGTTTATCTGATTGGAATACTGTGGGCAAGCTATCCACTATCACTCTTGATTATGGCGATGAAAGTGCTGGAGAAAATCTCAGAAGTCTATTATCAATCAAGATTCCCCATGTTCTCAAAGGGCAGCTGTTGATCAACAGCTGTTATGCTCATATGTTGAGGAGTTTGGCACTGGATGCTTTAGGTTTGATGAGGGAAACCGTTGAGAACGTAAGACACAGTGTGAAGTATGTTAAAACCTCCGATATTAATGAAGAAAGGTTTACCAAGTTAAGGCAGCAGCTTCAAGTTCCCAGCACAAAGAACTTAATGCTAGACGATCTGACAAAATGGAACACAACCTACCAAATGTTGATTGCTGCTTCGGAGTTAAAGGAAGTGTTTTATTGTTTAGATACTTGTGATCCAGATTACAAGTCAACTCCATCCGTGGACGAATGGGAACGTGTGGAAACTTTGTGTTCTTACTTGAAAATGTTTTACGAGGCAGCAAATGTGTTAACATCCCCGTGGTGTCCCACAACAAATTCTTTCTTCGAAACTGTGTGGAAAATTCGTTTTGAGTTATCGAATGCTGCTTCCAGCGACGATCTCTTTATTAGCTCGTTGACCAGACCTTTGCATGAGAAATTTACAAAGTATTGGAAGGATTGCTATCTGGTATTAGCAATTGCTGCTGTGATGGACCCAAGGTTCAAGATGAAGTTTGTGGATTTCAGCTTTTCGAGGTTATATGGTGAAGATAATAAGGAGGCTTGGGTCAGGGTTGTCGATCAGGGTTTGCACGAGCTTTTTCTCGACTACGCCATGCTGGCACTTTCTGAGCCCCCCACCATAGATGTAGGAAACGAGCCCCGAACCATTGATGTATTAAACGGGCATCTGGTGAAACCGGAGGTACCTCAAGAAGACGAGGTAGATGTAGGAAACGAGCATCTGGTGAAAATGGAGGCACCTCAAGAAGGCGAGCTTTATCCTGATCATGATGGTTTTCTCGATTTTGATGTGGATATTTCTGATTTTATGGGAGAAGCGCATAAGTCCGAGCTGGATCAGTATCTAGACGAATCTGTTCTGCCACGTGTGCAAGATTTCGACGTTTTGGGGTGGTGGAAAGTGAATAGATTAAGGTATCCTACTTTGTCCAAATTGGCTTGTGATGTTTTGGCTATTCCTCTCTCTACGGTGCCTCCGGAATCCGTGTTCGATACGAGAGAGAGAAAGATGGAGGGCTATTTAAGTTCATTGAGACCTTCAACAGTCCAGGCACTCATCTGTTCAAAAGATTGGCTTCGGTATGAATCTACTGGATTATCCTATGAAATTCCATCAGAAAATCTTGATCTAATTGTTAAGACAGAAACCTGATGATGTTTACCTTGACATTCAATTTTGTAGAGGTCTATTATTTTTACTAGGAATATATAATATATAAGGCTATTATAATTCTTTGTTCATTACAGTAGTGTTAAATAAGAATGTTATTTTCCCAGTCTTTGTGGGGTTTATGCAGTGTTGCTTATCTTGAAAAGCTTTGCCTTTGCTTCTAATCTCTGTGATTGGACTACTTTTGTATGTTTAATACATTACTTGATTATTTTTAGATAATTATTTTTCAAAAATGTACACAGAGGGAGGGAGAGTTTTTTAAGTTTATTGATACTAATCCTCTTAAATCATCACTAAAAATTGGCTATTTGCGGTCCAAAAAATCCCAAATGTCTGGCAATTTGTTGATATGTTTCCATCAGAATAATCAAATTATTATTAACAAAATGAGGCACACTTGCGTGAAACACTCTTACAGTGAAATAAAATACAATTTGAATGTAAGACATTTTAACATTTTGAAAAATGATGAATCCTTGTAAAATTATCAAATAATATTTTGTTGATAAATATGATTTTTGGAAGAATTGCTGAGACGAACCTGTTAAATTATCACATACTATCTTTTTTTTTTGTTGAAAAAAATGTACTTTGGAAATTGTACATCAGGATTTATTGTTTAAATCGTCTCAATATAGGTCTTCTACATTTTTTAATATTATAAATGTTCCAAATTCTCAACGCAAAGTATAAAGTACACAACATTCATTAATTTGAAAAATTAATGAATCCTTCCAGCATAACTTACATATTACATGATTTAAAAAAAAAAAAATCATTAAATTAATTTATTTTATATATTTTTAATTAGATTAAATTATAGTAGTAACTTTTAAAACTTGTAATTTTAATTTTTCTTTGCTTTAAAAATTCCAATTAAATTATATTATACTCTTTTAAAAATTGTAATTGTAATTTCTTTTACTTTATAAATGCTAATTTTCTTCCGATTTAAATATATGGCATAGGATTTATAAATTCTAATTTCATACATCTAATTAAATTATATTATACTCTTTTAAATATTGTAATTTATAAATTTTAATTTTCTTCCATTTTAAATATATTACACAGAATTTATTAATTTTGTAATTAAATCTAACTATTTTCCTATCAAAATTTTAATTAACGTAACTATATTCCTATAAAAATTGTAACAAAAATATAACTATATACAAATATGATTAAAGCAAGATATATACTCCCTGTAACAGCTAGTATAAAACAAATTACTAAAATACAAATACGATTAAATTGTTTAACTAGAAAATAAATTGTTCCATGTCCCTGTAACAGCTAGCAGCTTTTTCCGAGTACAATGCCTCGATACTGTCCTTAACAGCAGGATCCCATTTGCATCGTTTCTGCATAGACTGATTTAACTTACCAATTTTTGTATCATTTTTTTTTTTTGACAGGCCAATTTTTGTATCATTAATGCAAGTGAATGTATGCAATACTTTTGATAATACAAATAAGAGGATACAT
Organism: Stenogyne calaminthoides; assembly: GCA_037126765.1. NCBI lineage: Eukaryota > Viridiplantae > Streptophyta > Magnoliopsida > Lamiales > Lamiaceae > Stenogyne > Stenogyne calaminthoides. The sequence continues at coordinate 3,849,002 of JBBCBC010000043.1, read as the reverse complement.
TAAAGTTCCTACTAGAGAAAACTATAATCAACCAAACACAATAATTACAACATGTATGAGTATTGGGACCTACTTGAAACTCCTCCAAATATAATTTAGACAAAGTCTAGTATGAAAATTTGCATACATGAAAAAACTTTTATTTATACACAAATTCTGTATATGGTGAAGGTAAGATAAAGTCGAGTGATTCATGGTTCACTCGGCCCGAGTGGTTCATGGTTCACCAAGTCCGAATATGTCATGATTTAGGGTTCATTATTTAGTGTTTAGGGTGTAGATGATTCACCCGACCCGAATAAATCATGATTTAAGGCGATTTTATAGTTTTTTATACATGAAAATTTTCACATTAGACCTTCTCTATAATTTATAGGTTCCATCAGAGATTTTGTAATCCAACTCGTTCCATCGTATGAGTATAGCGGTGATTTGGTGGTGGAAGTATGCTACAAGCAGGGACGGACCCAGGAATTGCGCCAGGGGGGCCCAATTTATAGTATACTATAATTAAATGTATTTTTTAATTTTTTATATATTTTAAAAAATTATTTGAACTAAATATCTTTATATTAATTGAGTCAAATACATTTAATACACATATTTAAAATGTGAGGTATACATATCTTTTCATCTCTTTTGCTTCATCTTTCTCACCCGGAAGAATAATAAAAAAATGACAAAAACTCATATGAGACGGTCTCATACATAAGACGGATATCATTTGACCCATATTATAACATCTTGACCCATTTGACCAGGTACACGGTTACAACCCTACCATTTCTAGCTTTTCCGTTCTAGTACTGTTTATCTCTCTCTGGTTTGTGCGCCACTTATTCCGACCATCACTGTACAAAGGTCCGCACAAAAGCCATTAATTTCCATTGATTATTCTTTATATTTGATTTTTATTCAGTTTTTACTTTTTTATTTTTAATTTCAATTTTTTGCTCTTAGACTCCTTCGGTATCATGGCTGGGAGCAGATGAGTTGTTGTTGGTCGCACACTTGCATTAGGCATGACCAGAAATTTCTTCAAATTCAATGAATATGATGTTGATTGCTTGTGGATCCTAATTGTTTATAATATTTAAGAAGGAGTCAAACCAAGATGTTGATTACTTGTGAATCATCTGGCTATGCTTTGTTTACAAACCTAAATTTGATAGGAAAAATTGGAGATAAGTGATGCTATATATATCAGAGTAGTATATGAAGCTCGCCAAAATATTCGAACATTAGGAGTCTTGACACCAACTCATTTGTTGAAGACTTGAAGTTACAATTTAATCAGTTTTAAATATTGATTTTGTTTAATCAAGAGTGTTACTTTTGAATTCATAAATAATACTCCTTAAAATAAAATTGATACTCTAAAACCATAAAACAATACTCCCAGTATTTTGGAACTACAAAGTGAAATTAAGTATCGTTTGTATTTAGACATCACTTTTTTTGTCTTACAGAAAATAGTGATACTCCTGCATTTATAAGTGATACTTCTGAATCAATAAGTGATACTCTAGAATATTAAATTGATACTCATGAATAATTTGAAACTATAAAGTGACACTATTCCAATATCTTTGTAGAAATTAACTTTTACTTCACAACTGGATTATATTTTGATGATCGGTTTTAAGTAATGTTTGTCTTCGAGTGAGTTGTGGTACTTTTGAATTACAAATGATACTCCTGGACTAAAGTATGATACACCCGAACCATAAATTGATACTCCCAATATTTTGAAATTACGACGTGATACTATTCCAATACTTATTTTATATCAACATATACTCCATATTTGAGTCATATTTTGATAGTTTTGCATTCATAAGTATCATTTTTATTTAGGCATCACTTTGTACTTTCCTCACATAAAGTAGTGATAGTTTTACATTCATAAATGGAACTTCAGAATAAAAAAGTGATACTCTTGAGGAATAAACTGATACTCCACGACTGAGTTATATTTTGAGCAATTTTGTATTTTTTTTCTCGAGAAAGTAGTGTTACTTCTTATTTACCCTACAAAATGCAGTAGCACTTCTGACTTAAGAAGTGATACTCCTGAAGTGAAAGGCAATACTCCCGACCAAAATTACTTGTATTATTGAACATTACATGAAAAAAATTAAACAAACAATCGCAATACTAATTGTCAATATAAACTCCAAGATTTCCCAGGAGTCTTTGGTACTATTTAAACTCATGTGCTGAAGTTCATGTTGACGTATTATTGATTTTCTTTCTCGCATTCTTCAACAATCCTTTATTTTTTTACTTCTCCTCCACTCTTTGTAATGGAATGCGTGAATCTATAGTATAAATTTCAAAATTTGTAACAGAAAACAGAAAATAGCAAAAATCAAGCTATTTGAATCGGAAATTTCAGCTGAGCGCAAATAGGCATTATATGATGCCGTCGTGAATTTGAGCCCGGAGCAAGAATACTAGAGTCTACAAAATTGAAATAAGACGACATTCAAAATTTGAATTATAACAAAAACTAGATGTACCTATTAGACCTACTCTTTCACTGAAAAAATTCGGACCAAATCATTTTTGAAGATGAAGACCTTCATACCGCTTTCTCAATGTGTCTTTCTTCCTGCATTTTAATTTGCTAAAATTCTCACTACTCTTCTATTGTCGGCTATCAGAGGCAATTTCTGCATCATTATTGAAAATCAGACGATTAGAATTGAAATCAATTATGCAGAAATCGCAGAAGATCAGAGTAGTGAGAATCAAAATAATTGAATAACTTCTATTCTCACTAATGGAGAAGATTAGAAATCACAGATCTTCTCCATTGGTTTTGTTTGAATCGACGATCAGAATTGAATTCATAGTTGAAATATGAGATCGAAGTGAGTCCGACGTCTTTTCCTTCATTTTATCTTGCGTGTTTTGATATTCTTCCAGATTGATTAGGGGCGTGATCTCATTAAGGGTGTAATTGATTTTCTGCTAAATGGGTCAAAACTCATATAATATGGGTCAAGTGTGACCCGTCTAATGTATGAGACCGTCTCACACAAGAGTCCCTCTAAAAAAATTTACATGGGAAAAGAAGACACACTTTAAAATTAATCAATACCTCTAACCTAATCAAATTAAAAATAAGTAATTATATATAAAGTTCAAGTGGGGCCCAGTGACAAGTCCTTGGCCACAAGTTGAGAAAATAATAATTACTATAACCTAAGTATGTGTTACATTACAACTATGTATGTCATTCTATTGCACATAATATTTTGCATTTACATGTAACTCAACTCTTGTTTGTTGAGGAAGCTACAACGGATTCATATGAAGGCTCGTGATCGTGATCATGATCATATGAATGAAAAAAACCATTAATTTTCCACAATGTGTCTTACTTTTTGAACTTATATGTAACCAATATTAATCTATCGTCCACAACAAACAAACGAACAACGTTGATTAGTGCAAATAATAAGAGTACCAACAATCTAAGCTTAAACTAAACTCCACTCTTATGCATAATTCCAAGATATTTTCACATCATGTAACATCCATCTTCGTCTACTAAAATCGAACAAATCTCACATTAACATCAAAAAGGTCCCTAATTCAGAAAAATCTCAAAGGTGATAAAACAAAGCTTACCTGTTAGGCTTCGAATGCAAACAGTAACACTAGCCAATAAATAGTAACCACAGACAAACCTTTTACTATATAAACCATCACAAAAAGGGCACAATCATACATTTCCTCCACCCAAACTATCACAGATTCACAACAATTAATCCTTGCAATTTTATTTTTTTCGTCATCCAATTAGAATACAAAAACTTTTATAGACTTGGTTGATGCTATGAACTCGTTATATAAGTATTACTGTTACATACAAAAACTCTAACTGTTATGTATAAAACTATCACTGTTATGAACAAAAAACAATCACTGTTTAGAAAATGCTTTATATTTTTAAACAGTGAAAGTTTTTGTACATAACAGTGATAATTTTTACACATAACAATGATAGAGTTCATGTGTGAACCTGATTCACATGAGTGTTACTCCAATTAGAAAACCCTAACCCCCAAATTGAAATTACCTGTACACGCAGTCGAGAAGAGAAATCATTTTCAGAAGAAAGAAAGCGATCCGATTAAATAAAACCTAACACTGATTTTTTTTAAGACGGAAAATCGCCGACGGAAATTCTCGTCGCAAAACTACGGCGAATTTTTGGCGCTATTCTTTAATTTTTTTTGAAAAAGCACGTTCAAGATACAAAATGAAATAGAAAATAAGGGAGACAAAAACTTGCATGCACTTGAGTTCACGGTGAACTCAATTTTTTTAATATTACTATATTATTATGAGTGAGTGATTCTAAGGTCCATTACACCTCCCAAATATACTTTTAGGCAATGTTTTCAAAACCGGGTTGAACCGGAAACCGGCCGGTAACCCGATTAAAAAACACCTATATAACCGGATTTTAGGTTGAACCGGGTTGAACCGGTTCAACCGGAAAAAAACCAATTTTTTTCTTTTTTTTTAAAATTAAATTATTAATTTATATTAAATATTTAAAATTTTAAATCTAGATTCCTCTCATATTTTTCTCCAACACTTTCGATGTGAGATAAATGTATGAGGTGAGACAAAATTTATAAAATATAAAATGAAAAGTTATAAAATATATATTTAAATTTTTGTAGGTGTATACTTATTTTGTTTTTTTAACTAAACATAAAAAACTGAACCAGTCCGACCGGTTGAACCGCTGACTAGTGATCTGTCCGGTTTGATCACCGGTTCGATTATGAAAACATTGCTTTTAGGTCCACCCACTTTTTAAAAACACTCTTAGGTCCATAAAACTATATTAAAAGACTAAGTTGCCCTTATTTTCATAAAGTGACGCCCATCACTTATATCTCACATTTCAAGTTGCATTATCACATTTCAATTTGTCCTTATTTTCAATTTTGCTTCTTCAAATAACATAATTATATAAAATGAATTATTTGCAAAAGAATATTAATTTCACGTAAAAAAACCAATTTTTTATTTATCTTCATTAAAAAACATTACAACTTGAAAAATTCATATCAAAATTTCAAAATTTACAGAAATGTACATATGTAAAACCTTCAATTACAATTTCAAAATTTACATATCATCGTCTTCATTACGACATGAAAATGTTCATCAAAATCACATGAACATGTTCATCTCCAATTTCAAATCCTCACCCGAAATTAACAAACTAAAATCTTCATAAATGGATCCTCAAATCTTCAAAAAACTTTCATATCAACAACCCAAATCTTTACCAAATCTTTAAAACAACTCAGATCTTCATTAAAATCTTCAAATCTACAACTTTTGAGCTAGAAACCGTTTTTCAAATCTTCATAAAAATCTTCAAATTAACAAACCGAACTTCTCAGAGTTCTTCTTCAAAATAACACAGATTTCGTCGAAATTCATCACATCCAAAAATCCAACAACAATTCAAGAAAATTTTACAAACAACAGATTCATTCTCATATTCTTCAAATCCAGAAAATTATCATAAACAATTCATCAAAAACCAAAAACTGCAAAGAAAACAAAATCGCATAAAAAATTCATCAAGAAGAAAACTGCAAAGAAATGCACCAAAATTAACAAAACCAAAATAACTAGCGTCCAATTTCGTTGTCCTTTCCAAAACCAAAAATAAACAAACCCAAAAATTAGCAAACCAAAAACCAAAAAACAAACAGGCTGACTCACTATCCATTTCATCAAATCGCATCAGATCCAACTAAATTTCATTAAAAAAAATTCTTCAAACACAAACCTGCAAAAAAAAAGTTGAAATACTCTGCTTTGGCGGCGGCGGCGGGAGAAGGATGGCCGCCGTTCTGGTTTAATTTCGGGGGAGGGGAGTGGCGGCGGCGGGGTTTCTGGGTGGGGGGAGGGGGAGCGGCGACTACCGCCGCCTCCCACCGCCGTCTGTGTTTTGTCGTCGTCTATAGGTTTGCGGGGGCCGCGGCGACATGAGAGAGAAAAGAGAGTGTATCATCGGAAAACTCTGAAGAACTACTCTCCGTTGTTGCCCCCTTCTGGCCCCATCCGCCGATCTGGCCGCCGTTTTGGGGTGTGAAGGAGGCCGCCGTTTTGATTTGGGTTGTGAAGGAGGTCGCCGTTTTGATTTTGGGTGGAGGGATGGTGGCCGCAACGGCCGACGAATTGAGAGAAAGAGAGAGAGAGTAAGAGCGATTAGGTTTTGGAGAGAGAGAGGAAGAAATTAAATCTGAATTATATGCCCAATTCGTGCTATATGCCCAATTCGTGCTTTTAAGGGTATAAGGGGCAATAGACACCCTACCCTATTTTGCACCTATCACAAATTTAAAAAAAATTATGGACCAAGGAGTTATGTTGGGTCTATATATGGACCTATGAGTGATTAATTATATTATTATTGATGCACACTTGTATAAGACCGTCTAACAGTGAGATGGAGTGTAATTTGGGCATTGACGTTTTAACATTTTAGAAAACTTGAATGTTAATTGTGATAAATTGTACTCCATCTCATACGAGTTTTTATCAAAATTATTTAAAGATAAAGTATTTAGGTGATAGAGTTTATGAATAGATCTTGTTTATAAGAGTCTTATTAATACAAACAACCACTTATAAGCAAGATGATTTTCAATATTCTTTTACAAGAGTCTTATTAATACAAACAACCACTTCACATCCAATAGGTGTTTAACCATTGGATGTATGAAAGTTGGTGTTTAACACCATTATGGGTTTTCATTGGATTTGAGAGAAAGTGTCATCCATCAAATGGAATGAATGAAGAGAGAAAGTGTATTTTTTGCAAAAAAGTAATGTCACATAAGAGAATACTTTTTCATTTTTTATTATTATTTATGTTTTTTAATATATGTAAACTTATAAATTTTTTATATTTAAAATTTGGATTAATTTCAAATATGCATGTGAATTGAAACTTTTTAACAATTGAATGTTTTAATTCATTGTAATGTTTTAATTGAATGTTGTGTTTCCTAACTTTCAAGTAATCTAAACATTTAATTTAATATTCTACTTAGATTTTCTCAATTTTGTTTACTTGGAATTATTTTATAATTAATTAATATCTTATTTTAATATTTTGATTAATAATATCAATATTAAAAAATAATATAATTCTTAATAATTATAATATGCATAAAGTGGGATGAAGTCATGGTGGGACCCATAAATAGTGAATGGATGGATGAATGATTAAATGAACCATTGTGAGAGTTTGTTTAAAAAGTTAAGTATTTAAAAATAGATGATTTTGAGGAGAGAGAGTTGATGGATCGATGAAAATCCATTCATCCATTGTGGATGCTCTTATACCAATTATCTATTCACTACTACACATTTGAGCTTGGAGAGCTCCACTTGGACAACCCTTTTTCCGAATAGCTCTCCAAGTGGTCCCTTGGAGAGCGGTTCTATTAAAAAAAAAAAAGACAGCGGTTAAAAACCGCTGTCCAAGATCAAAGCTTAGACAGTGGTTCATAACCGATGTGCAAGGGTACTTGGAGAGAGGTTTTGAACCGCTCTCCAAGTGAATTAATTTTTTTTTTTTGTAAAGTTTGTATTTTTGGTTTTATTTTTTTGTTTTTGTAAATTCTTTTTATGTACAATTCAAATATTTTATTCTTTAAATTCTCGTGTTATTTATTTTTAATATTCGTCTTATATAATGAGATTAACACAAACCCTTATGTAAAACTTGTTCATAATATTAAATTCATAATATTACGCTTACGAACTTGTATCACTATTAATTCTTATAAATTAATACCTATAATATTTAATATTCTTGTAAATTAATTCAATTTTGTCTAAGTATTACTTATTTAGATAGAAAAATACTATTACTTGTTTAAATAGAAAAAGTATTACTTGTTTAAATAGAAAAGTATTACTTGTTTAGATAGAAAAGTATAACTTGTTTAAAGAAAAGTATTACTAATTTAGATGAAAAAGTATTACCTGTTTAAAGAAAAATATTACTTATTTAGATAGAAAAGTATTGCTTGTTTAAATAGAAAAATATTATTTGTTTAGATAGAAAAATATTACTTGTTTAAATAGAAAAATATTACTTGTTTAGATAGAAAGGTATAACTTGTTTAAAAAAAGTATTACTTTGTTTAGATGAAAAAGTATTACTTGTTTAAAGAAAAATATTATTTATTTTGATAGAAAAGTATTAATTGTTTAGAAGGAAAAATATTACAAGTTTAAAAGAAAGGTAGTTAAAAAAAAGTACAAGTAAAAAATATAATTTTAATTTAATTTAAATTTAAATTTATATAAAAAAATTATTATATAAAAATGTGATTGAATTAATAAATAAGATAATTGAAATAAAGAATTAAAAAAAATTGTAAGAAAAATGATTTTTTAGAACATATAGAATTAATTTCATTAAATAAACGCCTTAAAGCAAGTGCCCGGAATTGATCCTCCTTTCGAAAGGCCTCGTGTTGGTCCCCATGTGGCTGAATAATTGCCTCGAATTAATGGGAAACTTAGTGGAATATGATCCTTGGTGGGTCAAGTCCTAAAAAATCGATTTTTTCTTTAAAAAAAAAAGTTGGGTCCCCCAAAAAAAAACCGAATAATTGCCTTGGACATCGAATTAATGGGGACAATCGTTACTTGGATAAATCGATTTTTTTTTAAAAAAAAAAAAAAAGCTGTTGGAAAAACTAAAAAACCGAAGAGATCTTGGTGGGTCCAATCTTTCCTAAAAATCGATTTTTTTTTTAAAAAAAAAGTGTTGGAGAATAATGTTACTTTCTTTAATCGAAAGCGGTTAAAAAACCACGTTTTTGATTGTCCAATGTATCTAGTGATTTAGTTGTTTCAATTTATTACATCGATTTTTTATCACCGCCCAAGCTTTAAAAAATGATAATTTAAAATGAGATAAATCGATTTTTCTTTTAAAAAAAAAAAAAAGTGTTGGAGAAATAAACGTTAAAAACCGATGTCAAAATGAAACAATTAAAGTGTATATGATTTAATATGGAATGTTGAAGGGCAAAATTATAAAAGTGCTCTTGAAGACTAAAGTTAAGTGAAAATATATAATTAAACCCGAAAAATTTTTAAAAAAAATAAAAAAAAACTTGTTAAAAGGTCTCACGTGAAACGATTTACAAAGTAAAAAACATCGTTAAAATGTCAAAACCAAATTATTTTTCATTCACATCGGTTTTTAAAATCAAAATTTCAAATGTTGAAATTTAAAAAAAATGATTTAATCAAAAACATAAGACAAATTTTAATGAATTAAAAAATCAACATAACCTGCTCTCCAAGGTCATTTTTAAAACTATACCCTCAAGAAGTGTAATTCCAAGAACCTCAAATGTATATTAGTGATTTAGTTGTTTCAAAAAAATATTAAAAACTCATATCGGTGTTTGCATTTTTATTTAAAATCCAGCACAATTTTTTTATTTATGATAATGTGTTAGTTCTTTAATCAGAGATCTCTCTACATGAATGAAATTATCTCGTGATCGGAGAAATACCACGTTGTAATTTGAAGTGTGTACAAAATGAAACAATTAAAGAGGTGATGATTTTACACAAAAATGTTGAAGGGCACAATTAAAGTGCTCTTGAGACTAAAGTTCGTGAATTAATATGGAATTAACCCTTAAAAAATGATAAAACTCTTGTTAGAAGGTCTCACGTGAAACGATTTACAAAGTAACACAAATAAACACATATTCTTTTTAAAGTATTAAAGAGTTATCCCCAAATTATGTTTCATTCACACACAAGACCCACTTAATATTTTAAAATGAAAATTTTAAATATGACAAAAACTCGTATAAGACAATTTCATACATAAGACAAAGTACAACCTAACACAAATCAACACTCACCCACCCAAAGTGTTAAAACGTCAATGCCCAAACTATACCCGTCTCATCGTGAGATCGTCTCATGCAAGTGCGTCTCTTTAAATTATAATTCAGAATTATGTTTAATGTTGAAATTTAACAAAAAAAATATAACAAAAACTCATATGATACTGCTTATACATGAGATGAGATACAAAATAGCACAAACCAACATCAACCCTTTTAAAATGTTAAAACATCATGTTTAAATTATGTCCCGTCTCATCGTAATACCGTCTTGCACAAGCGTGCATCAAGAAATAAAGAGAATGAGAGGATATCTTATTCATCAAAAACATGTAACAAATTTTAATGAATAAAAAAATTGAATCTTGGGCCTGCTCTTGAAAGAGAGTTTGATGAAATTAATCAAAGAAGCTAATGAAAGAAGTGTAATTGTTGAAGAACGTTTGCATTGTATGATTCGTGAGTTAGAGAGAAAGATCAGCCAAGTCGAATGTTCTGGTAACAGCTTTGCACCATGAATCCACCCTCTTCTTTCTCGTTTCTTCGTCTAATTTCGGCCTGAAAGTGGTGTCTCGTTCCATTTTTTCGCCCAATGAAAATATGTGGTCTTCCGACCAAACGTCAACGGCTAATCCAGCAGCATAGGCTGCTCCTAAGTGCGGTTGTCTCTACGTTAGACGGTCTCACCACGGGACCACCCAATATATCGGCCTGAAAATAGCAAAATATAACTTGGAAAAACATGAGAAACGCGTCGAAAAAATAGGAGAAAATTATTACGTTAATGTATAACATAGAGCAAGAAAACAAGATCCGGATATGCATTCGTCTTCTATATACATGTCTATGTTAAGTTTGTATTTGGAAACAAACATCTAAGAGGAATGCTCTAAAGAAAAAACATCTATATCTTTGGTGTATAGCATGCTTCATGGAGCAATTTGATAGAGCATGTTTCTATACACTAGCATATAATAGTCGTGTTTTTATACCAATGCATAGAAAAGGAATGTAAATTAGACATCAATTTGCATTCCTTTTCTATACACGTCTCATGTATATCTACATCTATGCTCGTTGGATAAGTGGAAACACGAAGAATGCTCCAAGAAAATACGACGACTGTAGTATATTACATAGCGCAGTTAAACTACACATAAATTCGTCTTCCTTTTATACACTTATCTCATGTATATCTGCATCTACGCTTATCGGAATCAGTCAATCGATAAATTGAAACACGAGGAACGCACCAAGAACACACGACACGACAACTATAGCATATTACACAGATCAATTAAACTACACATGAACTTGTATTCCTTTTCTACACATATCTCATGTACATCCACATCTATGCTTATTGTAATCACACAATCGATAAATGGAAACACGAGGAACGCGCCAAGAAAACACGAAAATCATACATCATAGAGCAATAGAAACCAGACCTGAAGTTGCATCAGCAGGTTGTTAGCAGTTGCACCACCATCCACTCTAAGCAAAAACTCCCCCTCCCCACTCTTAACCTTTTCCCCTGCATCCTTATGCATCGAATCCAACACGTCTTTAACCTGAAAGCACATACTTTCGAGCACGGCCCTAGCAACGTGGGCCTTGTTCGTAAACCTCGTGATCCCAATACAAACCCCTCGAGCATCGTCCCCCCACCAAGGGGCAAACAGTCCATTAAAAGCCGGGACAAAGTAAACCCCCCCCAGACGACTCAACTCTCGACGCCAACTCCTCAACTTCACAGGACTTTTTAATTATTCCAAGACCGTCCCTGAGCCACTGAACGGCCGCACCAGCAATGGCAATCGAGCCCTCTAATGCGTAGTTAGCTGGCGCTTTGGGCCCTAGCTTGTAGGATAGAGTGCTCAATAGGCCATGTTTGGATTGTATGATTTCCTCACCCGTGTTTAGGAGTATAAACGCTCCCGTTCCATACGTGCTCTTAGCTTCGCCTTTTCGACAAGCTTGGCCCACCATTGCAGCATGCTGATCACCGAGACATCCGGCTATGGGAATCCCTGATATAGCCCATCCTTTGCCTACTTTTCCTATAATTTCAGAATTGCTTACTAATTTAGGCAACATTTTTGCAGGAATGTTGAGAGTTTTGAGGATTTTTTAGTCCCATTTGAGAGTTTTCAAGTTCATCAACATGGTTCTTGAAGCATTCGAGACATCAGTGATGTGCAAACCGCCTTTTTTCCCTCCTGTTAAGTTCCAAATCAACCAAGAATCTATGGTTCCAAACAATGCATCTCCTTTCTTTACGGATTGCTTTACTTTATCGACGTTTTCGAACAATCATAGCAGCTTCAATGCACTGAAATATGTGCTTATGGGCAAACCACATGCCTCAAGAAAATGAGTTCTTCCCCCAGACAATTCTTTCTCCAATTTTCTGAATTTAAAATAAAAAAATAAAACTTTCAGCAACAAGATTTACACACTTAATTCTATAACAATAGGCCACCTGTTTAGAATCAAGAAAATCAAAATGAGTTCTTTCTCCAAATTTCTGAATTTCATTAAATTAGTTACTTGTACTATTCATTGAAATCGAAACATGCAAGAATCTATAACAAACCCCACAAGAATCTGAATTTGATTCCAAATTTGAAAAGCCCTAAAGAGAGAAGAACCTGCAGATTGAACTTGTACGGACATCCATCCAAACAATAGCATTATGGAGAGGCAAAGCAGTGGATTTGCTCCAAACGACAGTTGTCTCTCTCTGATTGGTTAAACCGATGGCTTTCAATCCTTTATCAACATTATGACCATTAGCGGTGGCCTTATCAACTGCCTTTGAAATACACAATCTCACACTTTCAAGAATCTCCATTGGATCATGCTCCACCCATCTGTTTTTGAAAAAGATTGAATCTTTACACTAAAAAAACTGAAAATCAAGAAGATTGAATGTGTGCATGGAAAAAAAAAGGTACCCTGATTGTGGATAGAACTGATTGAATTCAACTTGGTGAGATCCAACGGGTGTTGCAGAGCGATCATAGATGATGAATCTTGTGCTGGTTGTTCCTTGATCTATGGAACCAATGAACACTTCTTTTCCTGACATGATTTCCTTTTAGTAATTTTTTATTCCTTTGAAACAAGAAAAACAGAGCAATTATGGTTTGTGGGAGAATGAGATGCGAAAAAGTGTGAGATTCTTGGGTATGATGACGAATGGATAACAATTTAGGCACACGTTGCAATTGTTTATTATTGTCCATAATAAACAAATGGGTTCTTTTTCTTGACACAAACCCTCCCTTGTGAAATTTGTTAACAAAATTTGTGCAATTACATTTATAAAGTGATAATATTACTCTTATAAATTAATATTTATAATATTTAATATTATGATTTTAATTTTTAAGTATATCGATATCAGTTGATAAATTTAGTGATACTAATTTTTAAATATAATAATATAAATTTTATAATATAAACAAATTTCACATAAAATCTACACATTTCTTGAATTAACAATTTTCAACATTGCATATGATGCATGATACTCCCTCCCAAATTAATTAGAACATTTGTCGAAATTATTATCCCAAATAAAAAAATATTTTTATAAAATGGTAGTAAAATAATTAGATTAATTTAAATTGCCCCTTTCAATCTCCATATCACATCAGTTGCACAGTGTAATTTATATATATAAAAGTTGCGCAAATTGCTCCGTGGGACACAATCGAGTGATAAAATTTGTTGTGATGACGCAAATTCAAAATGTCTGATATATGCTACATAGACATATCACATACTCCCTCCGTCATATTGATTTTCTTGTTTTCGTTTTTTTTTGCGTCATTAAATCATATCAACTTGCACACCTTAAAATGACAAAGAATCTCACAATCTCCACCCTACAATTTCTACCCTCACAATCTCCACCCTTCATCCCCTTTGAAAAGTCAACAAAACACACAAAAAATTATTTTTTCTTAATATGTGTGCAAAAGTAAATGTGAAGATTGGTGGGGGACGGAGGGAGTATCTCTCAATTTACATCTGAGGGCTCAATGGTACGACTTAAATGTTTCTCGTCTCGTCTCTCCTTGAATTTTATTTTAACCTAAACTTGGATTAAACTTTAAAAAAAAGGGTAAAACAAAAGGACATATCTAGAAAAAATAGCAAACATGTGAATATGGAAAAAATAAAACAAAATTAATCTTTCCGGGTCAAGATAAAAATCCAAACCCGGGAAACCATCATCACTTGCTCCAACCATTTTTTTCTCACCCTTCAAAAACGCGACGATTATTCGATAATTCATGGAAGTGGAAGTAAAGCTCCGCCTCCCATCCGCCGCCGCCCACCACCGTCTCTCCACTCTCCTCTCCTCCCACCACCGCCGCACCCACTTCCAAGAGAATCTCTTCTTCGACGGCCCCAACGCCGAGCTCTCCTCCAACCTCGCCGCCCTCCGCGTCCGCTTCTACGACCTCGATTCCCTCTGCATCCTCTCCCTAAAATCGAAACCCCAAATCTCCGGCGGAATCAGCCGAATCGAAGAGCAGGAGGAGCCCCTCGACCCCGCCGTCGGCCGCCAATGCGCCGCCGAGCCCTGGCGCCTGTTCGCGATTCAGCCCTCTGATATTATGCGAAGAGTGAAGGGGGAATTCGGATTGGGGGAAAAGGGTTTGGTCTGCTTAGGGGGGTTTAGGAATGTGAGATGGGTTTATGAGTGGAAGGGCCTCAAATTGGAGCTCGATGAATCGGAATACAGCTTTGGGATGTGTTACGAGATTGAATGCGAGAGTTCGGAGCCGGAAAAAGCTAGGGATTTGCTTGAGGGGTTGTTGAAAAGCAACGGGATTGAGTATAAGTATTCGGAGGTATCCAAATTCGCCATATTTCGAGCTGGGAAATTGCCTGATTGAGGTACACAAATTTGTTTAAATTTTCTTGATATTTTAGTTCTATGATTAGCTTCTGATATACATGATCTGTGAATTGTGATTAGCAATTTAGGGGAGAATGATTCTCCTACCATTGAAGCTTAAAATCAATGTTGTTTCAGTAGAAGTCTTTCTTTATTTTCCTCTAGCATTAAATTGTTAGGAAAAGATGATGGCATTGTTTTGTTCCTATGCACTTGTTGCTAGCCATGCGAAGTAATAATGACATCGTAAATTAATCGAGCTATGCATTCTTGTGAAGTAGAGTGTTACATTCGAACATACGGCTATATATATACAGAAGATCCCTAGGACCACCTTGTTCTGTGTTCATTCTCTATGCCAAAGGGAGAAAAAAGAGGAATAGTGTCATACAATATTATTTACTCAACTCTTGAGAAATTGATTCCCAAGAATCAATTTGGACTGAATTTAGTGCCACAAGTAGTGTGTTGTTCCTTTGCTTTCATTTCCTTCTTCCATCCCGCATCAGTTCATTTGTTTGAATGAATTCAATTCGTCATTCTCATGAGTCATGATGATTGATGGGATTCAGTACATAAATTAAGTTTGATATGAAGAGCTTAGTTGTTAGGATAACACAAGGAATAGAATGAGAAAGATGAAATAACACTCAAGAATAACCTGCCCACGCCAAATGTTGGCTGAAAATCCAGAATATTTCAGTGAATGCTAGAGAAAATCCCAATTACAATATTTAAATGATACTTTAGGCTAGTGGCCAACTAATATAATAAATAAAGCATTAATTAATTCCAAATAATCATGTCAGAAGATTGAAGGGCTGAGGACTCTTCTGCATTAATTAATCCGAAATAATCATGCCAGAAGATTGAAAGGCTAAGGACATTTCTGCTTCCTTCTCCCATAAACAATATCAGTAACAATTCCCCCCTCCCCCCCCCCCCCCCTCCACAAGGCGGAAAGAAGGAAATTGAGACCGGAAGACATCCTCATCAACCCATGTGGTCTCATCATCGGACAGTCCCTTCCAAAGCACAAGCACTTGAGACACCCTCTCATCCTCAAGCCATACCTCTCGGAAACGTATCACACGAAGAGGCTCAAAGTCGACATCCGCATCAAAACAGCCCGGTGGAAGCTGTGCAGCTGGCATATGGTCTCCAATGGACGCCTTAAGCTGTGAAACATGGAAGACCGGATGGATACGAATACCTTCGGGCAAAAGTAGACGATAAGAAGCTTTCCCCACCTTCTTCACAACCACAAACGGTCCAAAATATGTTGGAGCCAGTTTCACGTTCAAACGCTTAAACAACGAGAGCTGCCTATACATTTGTTTAGGCTTTCTTGAAATTTTAATTCTATGATTAGCTTCTGATATACATTATACATGTTTTATGATTAAAGGAGAACGATTGTCCTACCATTGAAGCTTAAAATCAATGTTGTTAGTCTTTCTTTGTTTTACTCTAGCATTAAATTGTTAGGAAAAGATGATGGCATTTTCTTGTTCCTATGCACTTGTTGATATATACTGAGTAACTAGCCCTGCAAAGTAACAATAACAGCATAAACTAATCGAGCTACATTTTTGTGAAGTTGAGTGTTGCACTTGTTGATATAGACTGAGTAACTATCCCTGCAAAGTAACAATAACATCGTAAATTAATCGAGCTATGCATTCTTGTGAAGTAGAGTGTTACATTCGAACATATAGCTATACACTGAAGATCCTTAGGACCACCTTGTTTTGTGTTCATTCTCTATGCCAAAGGGAGAAAAAAGAGTAGTGCTGTTTCAATATTATGTACTCAACTCTAAGTAGTTATTGAAATTGATTTCCAAGAATCAATTTGCTCTGAATTTAGTGCCACAAGTAGTGATAGTTCCTTTGCTTTCATTTCCTTATCAGTTCATTCGTTTGAATGATTTCGATTATTCGTTCTCGTTATGGGATCGAGTACACACATTAAGTTTGTTATGAAGAGCTGAGATAACTAGAAACATAATGTAGATGAATGGGGAAATTCATCATTACTTATATATTGTTGAATTAAATCGGTTCTTTTTCTTTGTTTGAGTCGTCGCCATTAGGGAATTCATTACATGCTCAAGTGTATAGGGAATTCGTCTTAACCACAACAAAACGAGGGATTTTCGACGTTGTCTTGAGTAGCTTAAGGTTATGTTTGGATGCCAAATGCCATTCTTTCTGTTTGGTTGATAATATATTTTTCTCATTAACCAGGAATTGTTCTTATCATTATAAGCTTCTGATGAGAAAAATGCATGTGCTGCATATCTTTCCATATGAACAATAACACTTGTGTTGGTATTTGAACTAAAAGTACCTTATTTACTCTATGGCAGGCTACTTGAGCAAATCCATACACGTTCAGATTAACAATGGAGGCAGAAATAGCAACGGGAGAAATCGAGCAGTTGGAGAATAATTCCCTCTAACAAACATTATTTTAATTCCATACCCATTCCTCACCCCCTCATACCCCTCTGCCCTAAATAAAATATGCATATTTGATACTATTCAAAACAATAACATTAAAAATCTAAATGCTATCCTAATAATTATTCATTATTTATTATAAATATTAATTTTCCTATTTAATAATAATTTTGGCAAAATAATATCAAGTCTAAATATTATCCTAATAATATCCTTTGGATTTTAAATTTAATGGTTGACATTGACAATCAATACGATTCTCTGATGTAAGAAACACTCTAAAAGGCTATTCAAAATAATAAGATTAAGTCTAAGTAATATCCTAATAATTATTCATTATTTATTAATATATATTTTCCTATTTGATAATGATTTTGAATGAGAAAATTCAATGATTTCTAAATATATATATATACATTATAAGTATAAATGTTACTCTATATTTGCTACATTTATTAATAGAGTAACTAACCCTATGATAGTTATAAAGTGTAACGGTATAACGATTAATATTTTTCAATAAAAAATAATTAATACTAACAAAATTACACCTTTAATAAAAAAAAAATACTATTTAAAAAATACATTACAAGTAAAAAATAATTAATACTAACAAAATTACACCTTTAATAAAAAAAAATACTATTTAAAAAATACATTACAAGTTGCACATAATGCATACGAATTTTGTTATATAAATTAAATAGAGTAAGTTCTTACATGACTCGAATTAACGAATTTGGTTATATTAATTACATAGAGTAAGTTTTTACATGGCTCGAATTAATGAAGCAGCTTTAAATTTTGACGGTAAATTGATGAAATAGCTTTCAAACTTGAACCATAAGAGGCACTCCGTCATTTTTGTTGGGCCCAAAATTTTAAATTGGATCCGCAAACATCCAAGGAATTATGGATAGGGTCCGGTTATTCACACCCCCAACATTAGGAGATACACTCCTCCCGTTTGCAACCACAATTGTAAAAATAAAAGCACTTCATTTTTAAAAAAAAATCACTTAAAAACGTGGTTGCATGAAATGTGTTTGCAACCATGTTTTTAAGCACTTAAAATCTAATTTGGCAAAGCTGAAAAATCCAACTTCTGGCTTCTCGGTTCACACACTCCTAGGCAAAACAGAAGATATAAAATAAATTGTAATATAATATTGGAAGTCAAGCAGCAACATTGGACCAAGAAAAAAAGAACAGTTGCATAGACGTTGGACCCCACCTATGTGCCTCATCCAGCTGCTTTTTTTTATAATTAATTAAGTGATTTTTTTGCAAATACTTTTTTTAATCACTTCTTAAATCACTTTATTTTAAAACACTCCCACTTTTCATTTTACTACAAAAATCACTTAACATAACTTTTTTAGGAATATTAGTGACTGCAAACAGGCACTAATTCACTCACCCACTTTTTTAGATATTAATAGATACACACCCAGTAATTTACCAAAATTACCTTTCTTTTTCAGTTCATTTCAAATATAAGCAAACAATACACCCCCATCTCTTGGACTCAATTTTACAGTTACCACCAACAACAGCAACAACGATGACCATGAAGTCATTGAACAATGTTGTAGATGCTAACAAATGTTAGTTTTTCTTTTCAATATTATACTAGTTTTTTTGTCTGTGATCATATTTTTTTAGTTTGTAAAAAAATAAATAATTGCATATACATGTATAGATATATGTTAAACAACCTTACAAAGAGTAGGGGTGAGCAAAATATGGTAAAAACCGAAAAATCGAACCGAAATATAAATTCGTTTCGGTTAAATTGGTTTTCGGTTCGGGATCGGTTTTGCATTTTAAAAAAATTGGTGTTCAGTTTCGGTTCGGTTTTTTCGATAAATATACCGAACCGAACCGAAATATTTACTTAATATATATATATATATATATATATATATGTATATAATATTTAATATATATATCCGAATTTTTGTGTTATTAAATGACTTAATTCAATAATGTTAAAATTTTGATTTTTTTGATTTTAAACCGAAACTGAACCGAAAAAATTCTGTTCGGTTTCAATCGATTTTAGGCTTAAATGGTTCGATTTCGGTGTATTATGGTGTAAAATTCGATTAATTCGATTCGATTAATTCGGTTCGGTTCGATTCGATTCGGTTTTTACCGAATGCTCACCCCTAACAAAGAGACAGAGAGAGTGTGAGCAAGTTGAAAGTAGAGAGTACCTCAAATGTTCTCCGAAAAATGCCCGAAGAGTGTCAAATAAATTACAATTTAAAAAAATACCACTTTTTAAGTTTATTAAGTTTAAACTTGATGAGCCAATTCACAATGACACAACAAACAACATATTTTGAGATACACTTGCATGAGACCGCCTCACGGTGAGACAAGACATAAGTTGGACATTAGCGCTTTAACACTTTGGGAAGGGTGGGTGTGATTTGTGCTAAGTTGTAGCTCGTCTTATGCATGAGACCGTTTCATATGAGTTTTTGTCTTTTTGTAGAGGAACACTTACATGGGACGGTCTCACGATGAGACGGGTTATGAGTTGGGCATTAGTGCTTTAACACTTTGGGAGGGATGAGTGTGGTTTGTGCTAAATTGTATCTCGTCTCATGCATGAGACCGTCTCGTATGAATTTTTTATCAATAAAATTAAATTAACTCAATCAAACAACTAACCAACTTGTCGCCCAAGCGTCACTGGGAGGACTTTGGAGAAACAAATCATGGTAAGAAAAATCATGAGTTATAAAGCCATGGACTGATGTTATAAATACTGCAACCAATAGTATGCTGTCAGTAAATGGTTTATATAATGAGTTAAATAACATATATATTGATAAAAACATCATAATTTGTTGCAATATATCGGTATGAATTCTTGATTGCACAAATAAACAACTAAACGACCTAAGCCAAGTATTATCATGATGATCTCCACATTAAATTCAATGTCCAACAAAAATGAAATAAACTGCACCAAACAAACACTACTATTACTACACTAAATTGCATGACCCTAAAGTAAATTATGCAGATATTTAAACATATAACTGTAGAATATTTAAATCTCTGTGAATTGGACTACAAAAGTTCATAAAAAAGCAGTTCTAATTATGCTGTAACTTAGACCCTCTAATTGCTTCGAGACATAAAAAACTAAGAATCTAACACAAGTTTCAATTATCCTACACACTATCTATTTGTCCATATTTTAAGTGCAACATTACGTGATTACAAGCAAATAATGATAATAACTATCCTCATGTAATTCTTAATAGATTTGAAACTAATTATTTTTGGGAAATAGAGAATTTATCTTAACTTCTTACCAACAATCCAACCTAAAAAGAATGCAAGTACTAAGCTTAGAAAATAAAAGACTACTGCAACTATATTATTATCATAGAGAACATATTAAATGGAGAATAGTTTTTATTCTAACTCACACTAAAAAATTTGATCACATCAGTCCAAACTTGTATCTACCCTTTGAAGAAGTATTTCTTACATTAGCAACACCATAAAGCTTTATGACTAAAGATTGGAGCAAGATAATTGCTTAGAACATTAAGCCTTTAAACAATAAAGCAAGAGGCAAGTCTTTCATCATGGTGATTCATAGATACTAATCAACTTAAAGATGTTATTATTACAAAAGTTGGTCCATTAGATTTGAGTGAGTATAAACTATACTTATTTAGTATGTCAACTAAAATTATAAACTACATTTATTTAGTAATAATATACAATTGGCCCTGCTAAGTATCAACAAAGGTTTGATTAAATCCAGAGGTTGAATTTTGGTTATTGGGGAGCACACACATACAGAGATAACATAATTAGCTATAAAACAACATATATAATGTTACCTTCACATAAGGAAAAAAAGGTAATCTCATAGAGCAAAAGTCTCGAGATCGTACGCACCATATGAAACCACATTACCTATTATATACTCAATCATCAATAAACATGAAACAATAGGAAAATTCTAAATATAGATTACTTCCTACTGGAAAACAACTAATGCTAACTTCACATAAAGAAAACAAAATAATCCCATAGAGCAAAAATCAGAAGATAATGATATGTGGACTAATTTAAAAAAAAAAAAAAAGATAGAGAAGTATTATGGGACTTAATAGTTTCAGATGTATTTTTGTCCATTTGGCTTGATAAAAAATAAGAGAAAATTTCCAAGGAATCAACGGAAACCCTAGAGGAAGTTTATGATAGGATTAAATATAGAGTGGCTGTTTGGGAGACCACTCACAAAAAATTTAAAAATCTTTTTGCAACAGATTTAGCTAGAGACTGGAACTATGTATTGTAACTTACATGTGTACTTTGTGTAAGGAACTTTCTAAATTAATAAAGTTTCAGTTTCTTATTAAAAAAATAGTTAAGTACCTCATCAAAGCACCAAAAGAGCTGTCTTCATATTTGCCAAGATAAAGTCCTCCTAAATCCTAAGAGAAAATTACTTTCTGATACAAAAATCCCTTTAGTGTCACTCTTAGGTCTAACTTGCTTTTAAAATTACCAAGAGGTGCAAGACAAGTGATAAAAAACCTAAAATACCCTTTTCTCATTAAATTTACATTCATTCCACACAAATTCATTTCACTCATTTCAAAATCCCTAATACTTGCTCTCCCTCTCTCAAATTGACGCGGCCGCCGCGGACACCCACCTTCCATAACCAGAACGGCGGCGCCGCCCACCTCCGCCTCCACCTCCACCTCCGCGACCCTTCCCCCAACTGAACAGGGCACTCACCAGTCGTCGCGTGGCCCACCTCTCCCACCCCACACCGTCGCGACACCCAAAAAACCAGGCCACACCCACCGCCGCGACCCCCTCCCCCACCTCACCCCGCCGCCGCCATCTCGCACAGCCTGCAAACCTTCCCACGCTCCCCACGCTCCGCCGCGGCTCCTCCTCCTTCACGATCTGGAAGCAGGGGGTTTTCACGGCGGTGGTGGTGGGGTTTTCTCGATTTGGAAGCAGGGGGTTTCACGATCTGTGCTTGTGGGCGACAATTTTTGAAGATTTGTACAGTTTTGTTGATTTGAAAATTTTTCATGCGGATTTTTTAAGATTTTGTTCAGATTTTATGGATTTTGATGAAATGCAGATTTTTTTGTTGTTTTTTTGCGATTTGTATGGAATTTGGATTTTGAATTTGGGTTTGGAGATGGAGGATGAGGATTTGAAATCGGATATGCACATGAACATGTTCATGTTTTTTATAAACATGTTCATGTTTTTTATGGTGGAAATCATCAAAATTGGAGATTGAATCCAACTCCTAATAGGCTCTATTAAATCAAATCGGCGAATGACAACATTGTTAATTATATTCAGTTTTGGCTAGCAACAACTCAGAAGCTTTGAGCAAAATTTTGGAATAACTTGGTGCCACTCAAAGTGTCCTCATTTTCCTGGAGATTAAGACAGGATTCCAACGATCACTAATCTTCTCAAACGTAAGGAATGCAACCCACATTTCTCTAAGAAATCTCCACCTAAATACTCAGCTGGAAATTAATTCTGGAAATAATGGTGGAGAGAGAAAAGTGTAATGGTAGAAAGAGTGGAAAATTGGGAAGGAAGAGTAAAAAGTGGGGTTTCCACGTGATCAAGCCAAAAGTGAGAAAAAGGACTGTCCTTTTTCTGAAAATGATACCTGAACCGGTCAAGTGACCCAAATTCAACAAGTCTGATAATAAGGGGGGGTCTTTCTATGGGCTATTTTGAACCTAGTATTAATTATAAAATCTTTGTACCTAAGAGTAATTGGGCCTTGGGCCTTGCACCAAAAAGTCATCCACTCAAATCCTAAAGTATATTCTGCAATATTTACTTTATATTATAAAGAATCATCCAAAAAAGAAAAGGATACAATGGGTGGAATGGATAATAAGTTCCCTAAAGCTTCAATTTGTTTGAGCTGTTTGGGATGAAAGACCGAATCACATCGGTTTTAACAAGAGACTCAAAGTAACTCCATTTCTGAAGCATAACCAATGTGTAAAAACAACTAAAGACATTTTCTGATTCAATGGAAAGATCTATCGCACAAGCAACCATCATATAAACTAACGATTCGGTTTTATGGGAGTATGAGTTAAGTGCACAATCTAAAAGTTGCTACTTTATTTTGCTCCTCACATTGTAACAAATATATAAATACATAAGCACGGCATATATAAGAACTTCATAGGTTAATCACCATACCTGTTTTCCGATTGGAGTACTATCCCATCTTTTTGCCAGCTTGCACCTCTTTAATCAATGTGCATTTCATTTAGAACATATTTGAGGTAAAACCATTCAGGTACTAGAAATCCCCAATAAGATTTGCAAATTTTTTTTAAAAAAAAATCTTGTAACTACCCCTAAGATAATTTAGCCAATACCTGCAACTGATGTCACCATCAATCCTCCCATTACTAGCGCTGATGCAACCGGGAATATACTGAAATATATAGTAGGACACCAGCAGGGACAGATCCCGAAGTGGGACTTTGGTCAGAGCAGACAAAAAGGATAAAGGGATGAGGAAAACTAGAGCTAAATATATCTAAGATATGGAAAATCAAAGAGGTTTCGTGCCAAAGAAGGTAGACGAGTAGGAATCACTTTTGGCTTGATCAAATTATGGATTGATACATACAAACTTCGGGTAAATTCTCCAAGATTCGAAAGACTACCATTAGAAAACAAAAAAATTCCAGGTGATGAGACAAGTACAGAAGAGGTATATAGTTACATGGCATTTGCGCGGTTATTGAACAGAAAAATCATATGCAGATATGGTAAAGGGAATTACCAGAAAGCAAAAGATAGAGAAAGAAACACTCAGTAAGGAGCTTCAGAAGAAGAATGATTCATCTCCAAATACAAGTACAAATATTAATCCAAGGGGGTGGATGCATGAGTATGAAGGATGGAGCCAGATACAAGACGATACAACAAATAACGGTTATCCTCCAAATACAAAGATTATGCCTGGATTTTAAAAGAAAATAGTGATCATCTTAATTTTTAATAAGTCAAAAGAAGAAACACAAGATTTAATCCAGTAAAATGTAGAATGGTCAACCAGAGGTTAGAAACATGACAATCAGAGGTGGTAAACAAAGAAAGTAGATCATGGATTAAAGAACAGTTGGATACAGTGGGTAATGTAGGGAGTGTTAAAGAACAAAGAATGACTTTTGGGCTCCCAAAAATGTAGTTATTGATTCAGTCAAATTGGGACAACAATGGGCTGTACTAATTGAAAAGACCAAGAATGTCTAATAGATGAGTTGGCAGCGAAAAAATATTGTAAAATCAGATCCACCAGCTACTCAGAAATTGATAGTAAACCAAGAGGAACGAACCATGAACGCAGACCATGGACTAACATTGACTTTTTGGCTGAACTCAAGGAATTATGAAGTGTCTCACCTCGAAGAAGGAAGAGAATAGAAAATGAATGAAGAATGTAATATCAGATCCCCTCAATGGAGTCGGCTGCTAAAAATTTGAAAGAGAAAAAAAGAGGATGGAGGCAATCACAAGAATAAGAGCTAGAGTAATAAATAGGGAAAGAGAAAGTGGAAGAGAAAATGAATGCAAAGGAAAAAAAGGCAAAGCAGACAACTCGAAAAAGGAGAAGAGAATTTCAAATGAAGAATGGAATATCAGATCCTCCTCAATAGAGTCAGCTACTCAAAATTTGACTAAAAACAAAGAAGATAGAGACAATCACAATCGCAAGAGGAAAAGGAGAAATTCAATTTAAAAGAACAAATTGGAGTGGGAAGATTTTATTGGAGGAATGGGGAGAAGATGCATAAATTCAGAAAAAAAAAACGAGCGATAACAATATAGAGGACAAATATGAATGCAGAAGAAAAAGGCAAAGGAGGCAACACATAGAAGGAAAAGAAGAGGAAATCAAATGAAGAATGGAATATTAAATCCTCCTCAATGGATTCAGCTAAAACAGAGTTCGACAAAAAAACGGAGGGGATAGAGGCAAACACAAGAATAAGAGAAAAAAGAGAAACAATTCAGAATAGTGAAAAACATGAAAAACAGAGTGGAACAATAAAGAGGCCAAAGATGAATGCAAAAGAAAAAAGTCAAAATGAGTCAATTTGAACAAGGATAGGAAGTGAATATCAAATGAAGAATAAAATATCAAATCCTATTCGATGGAGTAAGCAACTTGGAAATTGACAAAAAATCAGGTGATAAGAGACAATAACAAGAATAAGAAGAAATATAAAATGAATCAAAAGAAGAAAAATACGAGTGGTAGGAATGGATAGAAGATACTGAAATTCTGAAAAGAGAGTGACAATAACGAGGACAATGATGCACTCAAAAGAAAGGAAGGCAAAGAAGGTAACTCTAAGAAGGATATTAAGAGGAACAAATTAAAAATGGAATATTAGATCCTGCTCAATAGGGTCATCTATACAGCAATTGGTTAAAAAAAATTATGGGATAGAGGAAAATGCAAGAAAAAAAGGAAAAACGGAAAGCAACTCAGAATAGTAACAAGCACGGAAAAGAGAGTGAAACAATAAAGAGGGCAGAGATGAATGCAAAAGAAAGAAAGGCAAAGAAGTCAATTGAAGAAGGAAAATAAGAGAATATATAATGAATAATGTCAAGGAGACCGAAACAATCGCAAGAAGAAGAGGAACAAACACGAAGAGGATTTTACGGGAGGAAATGAGAGAAGTTACAGAGATTCGGAAGAAGTGAGAAACAATAAAGAGGACAAAGATGAATGCAAAGGAAAGAAAGACAAAGAAGGTCGAAGCAACTTAAACTTAAGAAGGAAAAGAAAAGGAAATCAAATTAAGATAGGAATATTAGAACCTCTTCAACTCAGCAATAAAGAATTTGACAAGAAACCAAGAAGGATAGGAAGAGAATATCAAATGAAGAATAAAATATCAGATCCTACTCGATAGAGTCAGCAACTTGGAATTTGACAAAAAATCAAGTGATAGAGACAATAACAAGAATAAGAGGAAAAATAAAATGAATCAAAAGAGGAACAATACGAGTGGTAGGAATGGATAGAAGATGCAAAAATTCTGAAAAGATAGTGACAATAGCGAGGACAATGATGAACTCACAAGAAAGGAAGGCAAAGAAGGCAACTCTAAGAAGGATAAGAAGAGGAACAAATTAAAAAGGTGGCAACTCGAAGAAGGAAAAAAAGAGAGAGAAAGTCAAATGACGAATGTAGTCAGCCATATAGAATTTAACAGAAAACCAAGGGGATAGAGACAATCACAAGAATAAGAGGAAAAAGAGAGGCAATTCATAGTAGTAATAAACACTGCAAAAGAAAGAAAGGACAAAGGAGTTCATTCGAAAGAAATAAAGAGAATATTAAATGGCGAATGATTTATCAGCTCCTTCCCAATAGAGTCGGATACTCAGAAATTGACAAAAAACCAAGGAGATAGAGATGATCACAAAGGAGTAGACTCGAAGGAAATGAAGAAGAATGTTAAATGGCGAATGATTTATCAGCTCCTTCCAAATAGAGTCAGATACCAAGGAGATAGATAGACAATCGCAGAGACAAGAGGCAAAAAGTGAAAAGGAATTTTAAAAGGAAGAAAAATAACTATGAAGATTTTATGGTAGGAATAGAGAGGAATTGCATAGAGTCGGAAATAGAGCTAGAAAAATAAAGAGGACAAAGATGAATGCCAATGAAAGAAAGGCAGAGGAGGTAACTAGAAGAAGAAAATGAAAAGGCCGAATATTATATCCATTTGACTAGAGTCGGGTTATATAGAAAAGCAAAGAAGGTAACTGATGAAGGAAAAGAAGAGGAAATCAAATTAAGAAAGGAATATTAGATCAATGAAGTCAGGAATAAAGAATTTGGCAAGAAACCAAGGAGGATAGGAAGACAATATCAAATGAAGAATAAAATATCAGATCCTACTCGATAGAGTCAGCAACTTGAAAATTGACAAAAAATCGGGTGATAGAGACAATAACAAGAATAAGAGGAAACATAAAATGAATCGAAAGAGGAAAAATACAAGTGGTAGGAATAGATAGAAGATGCTGAAATTCTGAAAAGAGAGTGACAATAACGAGGACAATGATGAACTCAAAAGAAAGGAAGGCAAAGAAAGCAACTCTAAGAAGGATAATAAGAGGAACATATTAAAAATGGAATATTGGATCCTGCTCAATAGGGTCATCTATACAGGAATTGGTAAAACAAAAAATGGGATAGAGGAAAATGCAAGAAAAGGAGGAAAAACAGAAAGCAACTCAGAATAGTAACAAGCACGGAAAAGAGAGTGAAACAATAAAGAGGGCAAAGATGAATGCAAAAGAAAGAAAGGCAAAGGAGTCAATTGAAGAAGGAAAATAAGAGACGCAAGAAGAAGAGGAACAAACACGAAGATGATTTTATGGGAGGAAATGAGAGAAGTTACAGAGAAGGATAAGAAAGGAAGGCAAAGAAGGCAACTCTTAGAAGGATAAGAAGAGGAACAAATTAAAAATGGAATATTAGATCCTGCTCAATAGGGTATAAAGGCAAAGGTGGCAACTCGAAGAAGGAAAAAAAGAGAGAGAAAGTCAAATGAGGAATGTAGTCAGCCAGATAGAATTTAACAGAAAACCAAGGGGATAGAGGCAATCACAAGAATAAGAGAAAAAAGAGAAGCAATTCATAGTAGTAACAAATGCTTCAAATCTTATATGCATGCCGATTGGAACTGAGGAAATGTTTTAACTTCCTATCCTTGTTGGAAGGTGAACAAAATGATCTATTAAATATCAGCATGTTTATCAGAAGGAATTGGCAAAATAATTGAAGTTGCTCAAACCATCATATTCTTTCAATTGACAAAAATAGTTTTTAAGTTCCATAAATGATTATATTCCCTTCTTTTCAATTGAAGTTACTCAAAAACCATCATACTCTAATCACATGAAAGTTTGACGAACCATTAGCCAGCAGGAAATCATATCTAAAGAATGTCGTGCACTCGTGTTAGTTGACATGGAAATGAGGAAAAACACAAACATCAAGCTATAAGCAAAAACTCACCAAGTCAACATCTTAACCAAGCATTCTTCTTGCCTCAATTGTTCATCTCTGACCTGAAAAAATATCAGTTGGAATCAAGATTCACATATATATATGTGTGTGATGTGTGTGTGTGTGTGAGATAAAATTCAGGAAACCTTTAGTCATATTTCTGTTAAGAAAATTTGTCACTAAGGCTTTACTTCAACAATATATATATATATATCTGCATATCTAAGAATATGAAAGGAACTCTTGTCAAATCACGTATAAAATCATACCCAAAATAATCAAGAAAGGAAGCTAGCTGAACCTTAGAAGGGGCCTGTTAACGAAAACCAAATTCCATTCTAGAATTCAAGAAATCAGGTTATCACCTTCTTAATCTTGAGCGGATCTGTACTAGACTACTAGGGAGCACAAAAATTAATAATCTGAACACATACGCAGAAAAATAAAATATAATTCAGGAAACAACTCATATTATAACCCAAACATCACCAAAACTGTACAAGAGAATTGCATTTTATTACCTTCTTAATCTTGAAAGCATCAGTACTCTTAAGGAAGAAGCAAATTAAAAACCTGAAAGCATATATAGATTTTATTTTTTTTAAAAGAATGTTATTACATTCTTAATCTTGGCAGCATCTATACTAAGAAAGTAGAAAATTAAAAACCGGAAATAATATATCAAGGGAAAACCAGATACCATTCTGGAATTCAAGAAAGCATGTTATTGCCTTCTTAATCTTGAAAGCATAAGTACTAAGGAAATGCAATATAAAAATCTGAACAAACATGCAGAAAAATCAAATATAATACATATTATAGCACAAACATCACCAAAATTTTACAAGAGAATTCAATGAAGCATGTTATTACCTTTGTAATCTTGACAGCATCGATACTAAGGAAGAAGCAATAAAGCCCTGAAAGCATATATAGATTAATCAAACATTCTGGAATTCATTTAGTCATATACCTTCTAAATTTTAAGAGCATTAGCACTGCGGAAGAAGCAAATTAAAAACCTGAAAGCATATGCATAAAAAAGCAAATACAATTCAGGAATAACTCATAGTATAACATAGACATCACAAAGATTGAACATAAATTCAAGAAAGCATGCTATACCTTGTTAACCTTGACAGCATCGGCACTAAGAAAGAAGCAAACTATAGAAACCTAACAGCATATACAGAAAACCCAATTCCCATTCTAGACTTCAAGAAATCAGGTTATTACCTTCTTGATCTTGATGGCATCGGTACTGAGGAGCACACAAATTAAAAATCTGAACACTTAGGCAGAAAAATAAAATATAATTCAGCGACCAACTCATATTATAACTCAAACATCACCAAAATTGTACAAGAGAATTCAAGAAAGCATGTTATTACCTTCTTAATCCTGAAAGCATCAGTACTAAGGAAGAAGCAAACTAAAATCCTGAAAGCATATACAGAAAATTTCAAGAAAAGGGATGTCATACATTCTTAATCTTGGCAGCATCAGTACAATGATGTAGAAAATTAAAAACCTGAAAGCATACACTTAAAAACCAAACACCATTCTTGAATTCAAGAAAGCATGTT
Source organism: Stenogyne calaminthoides (assembly GCA_037126765.1). Lineage (NCBI taxonomy): Eukaryota > Viridiplantae > Streptophyta > Magnoliopsida > Lamiales > Lamiaceae > Stenogyne > Stenogyne calaminthoides. The sequence continues at coordinate 3,818,994 of JBBCBC010000043.1, read as the reverse complement.
ATTACCTTCTTAATCTTACACAGAAAAACCAAACACCTCCGTAATCTCGACAGCATCCATACAAAGCAAGAATAGAGTGTACTTGGAAGGTTACGAAGAAAATCAGGTTTTATGTTAAAAACTACTAGGTTCAAGAACAGAATTTCATGCAGAAGATGGCAAATAAAAAAGCAACAGCAAAAAATTATGTTGTTTTATACAATCGCAATCGCAAGCACAAGAGGAAAAGGAGGAATTCAATTTAAAAGAGGAACAAATTGGAGTGGGAAGATTTTATGGGAGGAATGGAGAGAAGATGCAGAGATTCGGGGGAAAAAATGAGCGAGAACAATAAAGAGGACAAATATGAATGCAGAAGAAAAAAAAAGGCAAAGGAGGCAACTTGTAGAAGGAAAAGAAGAGGAAATCAAATGAAGAATGGAATATCAGATCCTCCTCAACAGGTCAGCTACTCGGAATTTGACTAAAACCAAAGAAGATAGAGACAATCGCAATCGCAGCACAAGAGGAAAAGGAGGAATTCAATTTGAAAGAGGAACAAGTTGGAGTGGGAAGATTTTATGGGAGGAATGGAGAGAAGAAGCAGAGATTCGGGAAAAAAAAACGAGTGAGAACAATAAAGAGGACAATTATGAATGCAGAAGAAAAAAAAGGCAAAGGAGGTAACTTTTAGAAGGAAAAGAAGAGGAAATCAAATGAAGAATGGAATATCAGATACTGCTCAATGGATTCAGCAATACAGAGTCTGACAGAAAAACCGAGGGGATAGAGGCAAACACAAGAATAAGATGAAAAAGAGAAGAAGAAGACATAAAAATTAAATGGAATATTCTAAAAGAACTTCCAATATTAAATTTTTAATATGTAATTGCCAGGAAATTGAATGTTTAAGCTTTAGGGTAAAATTTACAGCTCAGGAATAGGAAAACGCACTAAAAACCAGAGTATACACTTTGACAAAAGAAAGTAACTGCAATTCATGCTAAAAGTATGTATCAAAAAACAGGAATATAAGTTAAATTAGGACTTAGATAGGTAAGCTACACGAGGATTTATGGGCTCAACCTCATTGGCAACACAGAGAATTGGTGCAATCTCAACTAAAGATGATGGCACCACCTCACTGTCCATCATTGACTCCCCTAAATTACCGACGGTCTGAGTCCGCAAAATCCGCCTTTGCGGCTGTATATCAGACCCCCCTCTCTGATAAGCCATTTTAACCTTAAACCTGCTTCAATTAGCCTGTAAAAAAACCTAAAACACAAAAATCAGCAAAAGACATGGAAAGTTACAAAAAGAGTTTATAGTAAAAAATCAGTGAAAATCTTGAAATTCAATGAGACGCGTTTAAAGGACCCTTTTCTTGATTCATATAACAGAGGACTCGTGGCAAAACTTTCTCACAGTTTCGCTAATTGAAGCATCAGGACATGAAATATTTAAACTGAAAAATTCTCCTACGGAGGATATAAATAACTAAAAAAACTCAGTATTGAGAGTCAACACTAGTAGTCAACTTGAAGAATCAAGAAGTGCCATCAATTTCTTGAATACCAAGAACCCCCATACCGCAGATTCTCCAAACTTTATCTTGCAGTCAAAAGCAGTCGGCAAGTTTCTTGAAATTCTTGAAAAACAGACAATGCGTAACAAATTAAACCCATGTAATCAAGCCACGTCGAATTCACTGTGTATCACGTTCAATTCTTGACCTAGCAATTCAAGAAAACCAAAGTCAGCAAACATAACGGAGACAAAATTCTTTTTCAATAATACTAACATACAAAAGATAAAAAGAAATGCCAAGAAATCAAGTATCTTTCTTATAGTGAATGAAACCGAAACTAGAATCAAACCCACCAAGTCGATTCTTGACATCAGAGTGAACTTTCTTGAAAACAAGAAATCGTTACTGAAAACAAGAGAAACTTGTAGGAGAATAATTAGTGATTACTTATCTTTGTTTTGTGAGGCATTGAAGAAGAGAGTCCGTACGAGTTCGAGCCATTGACCATGTCTCGGAGAATAAGAAAGTGAAATAAGAGCAGACTCACACAATTGAGAATGGGAAAGGATTGAGAGATAGTATCTTATTTTTGGGGAAAAGAAGGAACGCGGGTAATCTTCTTGATTTTTGGGGAAGAATCGGGTAATCATTTTGATTTAGGGTTTCATGGTTACAGATTTTTTCCTTTTCTGAGAGAAGAATAGTCGTTTAATCACGCAGTTCTTTCCTAACTTGGCGCCAGATTGCATCCACCGTACATTATAGCCATTTTAAATAAATTACACTACTTATTTATTTAATTATTTCAGATTTGGAAACATTTTGTTTCAAATTTGGAAATTGAAGACTTCAGTTATTTAAGATTTGGAAAGTTTTTATTTTTCGAATTTGTTTCTTCACGATATCTTATATATTAAAAAGGACCCATTTTCAAAATATATGAATAAATTCAAATTAACTTTTTGTTTACTCTTTAAATTTTAATTGTCACTGGTATCTAATAAGTTATACCTATTATTGGATTTGAACCAACGACTCCCGTCGTATGAAAGCAATACTCTAACCACTGAGTTAAGTAGGTCATTTATCATCCCAAAGAGAACCAAATGGCAATAATGAGTCAAGCTAGTAGTGGGTAATGTAAATCATTTCTATTGATGTTGTTTGATAGTTTTTATACATAAGTAATGGGAGTAAAAGTAAACAATTGATTGACCGTGGCAAATCACACACGACCTTTTACTTTACACATCCGATTACTTTACACACACATTTAATATTTTAATCTTTACTTAATACACACAACATTTGGTCCATTATACCCTTTCAATTAAAAATTAAAAAATTAATATATATATATATATACTGTTATACACCCAAACGAATAAAATGTTGACGGGGCGACCAAAACCTACATTTGTTTGTCATTCTTTCCAAAATTTTGAATGGTCAACCCGGACTTGCCAAAAAATTTGAATGGTTAACCACCTTGGCGGAAACAAAATGTCTGTCGCGATTTTTAAAAGAAAAACACGAAAAAAACTCATCTATCTACAATTTAAATGAAAGAAATGCACAAGAAAACTTATAAAATGTATCTTACAACTTGTTTTTTAATCCATACTCTTTTTCCAATACATTTGCTATGAGTTTTCAACATGTAGATTTTTAGCTTTTATGATGTTTCTTCAAGTTTAAATAATGATGTAAATGAGTTGAGGAAAATGGTGTGTCATGTGTATGGATTTAAGATTATGATGTATTGAGTAAAAAAAATTAGTAAATTATGATATAAAAAATATACACGAAGGACAAATTATAAAATGTCAACCACTATGGCAAAAATTTATAATATTCATCCACTGTAGCCAAAAAAATAAAATGACCAAGGCGGCCAACTTTTACATTCGTTGACCAGTCTGGCCAAAATTTTGAATGGTCGACCAGACTTGCCAAAAATTTGAATGGTCGACCACCTTGGCCGACAAAATGTCTGTCGCGATTTCTAAAAGAAAAACACGAAACAAACTCATCTTTCTACCATTTAAATAAAATAAATTCACAAGAAAATTTAGAAAATGTATCTTAAAACTTGTTCTTTAATCCATACTTCTTTTGCAATACATTGCTATGAGTTTTTAACTCCTCGTTTCCGTCTTCGTCTTCGATCAGGTTACAATTTATTTTACAAAAATAAACAAACCTAAATCTAGACTAGTCTATTACATTGAACAAATCAAATAGCCTAATCTACTAGTGGATTTTCTCACGAGAAAAACAAATTGAATCGAGTTAATAAAACTAATCATCTGCGTGAAAATAAATAAACACATTAAATACCATGACAATTGGATACTTGCAAAACAGATCTAGCAATTCTACTATCCAATTTTCAATAAAATTTAATGGCCAACATAATTTAAATAATAATTTAAATACAGAGCTCGAAACCGAGTCTCTGATACCAGTTGTTGGTTAATTAGGGGTGCCCGAATCTATTCGAGATGAATTTAAATACATATTTAAATTAATTAATTAATTACTAACATGAATTAATCCTAAATCAATTCAACATAATAATTAAACAAGTAAATAAGCAACATGCGTACATATAATCCACGTAAATCCTAAGCATGCGGAATCTAGGAGTTACGAGATTACTTACCTCTTGTAGAGACAACCGTTGAGACGATGGATCAACCCAAAGAGCCTTCCCAAATATGTCCCACGTCCACGAACGTAATCCAGTGGGAGGATTCTCAACGAACGATTTTAATTTAAAGGAGAAAATAAAAAATATTTGCCACCACCTTTGTGGATTTCTAATTTTTCCAACACATGGAATTGCATTGGGGATGAAAAAATCATCCCCTATTTATATACAAGGGGGGGACGAAAATTTTGGGGTCATTGGGAAATTTCCTTGCTTCTTCCTCAAGATACAATCTAGAATATATCCAATATATTATATTTCCCAAAATATCTCCCAACAAAATCTTCTCCTCCTTTCTTGCTCATGATTTTTGAAAATTATAGATAAAATAGGGAAGGAACAAGATCTTTTTCCTTTTCTTGAATTTATGGGATAAACTTGTATCTCAAGAATACTTATTCCATAAAATCTTTCCAAGAAAATCAAGAAAAATATCTCTCTTTCCTACTGATATTTTTCAAAAATTTTAAGAAAAATTAGGCAAAATATTTTCTTCTCTTTTTCATTAATTGGACTTTAATTTGGGCTATTTGAGGGGTCTTTAGGAGAATTAAGATTGGACCTCCAATGGGCTATGAAACTTTAATATTCAACCAAAATATTATTCAAGCCCATTAATATTAATTTACTCCACTATAAAATTAATATTGCACTATCCATCTTAACCCACATTACGACTTCACAATAATATGGCTCCCGGTCATTATTTCCCGTGTTTAAGATTATCTTAATCCACTAATTAATTAAGCCACTGAACAAGCTTTATATTAATTAATATCTTTGTTCTTGGAGTAAAGACGACTCAACATTATTATCCATACCGGAAATAAATTTTCACTTGCAAGATTTGGTATGATAAAGATTTGAGCCCACCAAGGGGACAAATCAAGCAAGCCGTATTCGCACACGATTCTCTGTATTAAATCTTAGCAATCGTCGTGTAACTAATAATATTGCCCAAGATACAAGGTATCGAATCGCATTGATTCTCTTACCTGTTGGGATAACAAATTCCAGGATCTATCGGGATGACCTCATAAACACAAATTTAAATTAACAATTATTACTAGCATGAATTTACCTAAGTGAATTCAAATAATAATCAATCCAACAACAACATGCAAATAAAATTTCACGTAAAAGATCCTAGCATGCAGAGACGATCTGAGACAGACAGGATCAAGTATCTGGATACCCACCAAAAGTCCTTCTTGTTGTAGGGAGAAATAACCTGACTTGGTGGAAGCCGGGAGTTGGACCGTCTTATGGATAACACATTATCTGACTTTATCCAGCTGGAGCAAGACTTGAAGCGACTTCGGGAGATTGGTAAGTCGCTAGGAGTGTGGGAAGCCACAAAGGTTGGCTTAACTTGGGATGGCAAATAGGTCATGCGAGGTGACTTGGTAGAACCCGGAAGGACCGACCGAGCCCCCGGAGCTTAGTTGAAGATAAACATGGAAAAGATTCGGGTAGTTAAGGAGGCGGATTTCTCTGGATATAACCGGGGAATGTGTATATGTAAGCGAGACTTGCGGAACAAGAAAGGAAGGCCTAGGTTGGTCCACGGAAAGAAGCCCACGAAGATTGTAACCCTAGATCCATGTCTATAAATATAACTTGTAATGTACTTTGTAAAGGATCGAACTCTTAGTATCCTAGACCGAGAATATACAAAGAAATATCTGGCTTTGCCCCCCCCATTAGTCTATTTCAAAGACAAACTGGGTAATCAAATTGTTTGTCATTTTATTGCTTTCGCCATTACATTGATCGGAGCTCATCAAAGTACTTGTTTGTTCACCGGTGATCAAACCGGGTACAACAATTGGTGTCGTCTGTGGGAACTACAATTCCTACGAAATCACTCTGTTCGAAGGAAAACCCATCTCATCTCTGATCAATATAGATGGCGAGCAATCAGGTTAATCTGAATGGGTAAGTAAGAGGGCGCTGCGATGGGCACGGCCTCTATGAGCTCTCAACATCTCGACTCCCATCATCGCTCGCCCGGTCAAACTTCGGTGATGACTCTGATGGTGGAACTGGTGCGCAGACGGGAGGACGCAAAGGCGGTGCTGGCCATCCTCAACAAAAAATGCCTCGCATTCGATGAGGAGGACGTGCAGCCTCCCCCCAAGAAGGCCACCCAGGAGGTCGGACCCTCAAAAAACAAGGAACCACGGGCCCGAAAGGGGTTGCGTTACGCCAATGGGCTATGATCCCGAACGAAACCTTGATGCGCAATTCAATCGCTAGCTCCTCGGGAGGCGGTAGGGTCAAACAATGTGTTCGAACGACTTGAGGACCTTGGGGTTCAGAAAGCCCCGGGGATCGTAGAAGATGAGGCACAATCTGAGCCTCGTCGAGCTGATCAGGTGGAGCACGACCTTGCCCTTGCACTGAAACCTCCACCACAACGACACGCCCGGATCGGCCGTGCATTCTGGGCGATCCTTGGCTGGCTCGCGACCCTCGACCATCGCGATGCTCGGTCGCGATCTTGACCCGACGATCAAACAAGCGATGGGCCGAATGGAGAATCGGAGGCGGGCGAGTGGGGTCGGACCCTTTCCTCCATTGTCCGGACTCCCCCTCCGGAACTCGGTCACCTTAAGCGGCTACCCAAATGAAGATTAAAAAGGAAGACCACTTGTTCCACCTCGCCGCCTGGACCGCCGATATCCTTACAAAGTTCAATATGAGACTCAACCCCAAAAGTGTAACCCGGAGTGGAGTCGAGGGAAGTTCTTAGGACATCCGTCGATGGCGTGGGGATCGGGCGAATCGAGGAAGGTTAAGGCCGTCTTGGATATGGAGGCACACCGGTGTGAAAAGAAGTTGAAGCTCACGGGGTGCACAGCGCGTCATGAGTTCATATCTGGATGGGGGACAAATGCAAGTCCATGTTCGACACGATCTGTAAGAAAGCAAAGTTTGAATGGACACCCGAAAGCCAGGATGCTTTTGAAAAAATCAAAGCGTACCTGGCGGATGTGAGCATATTGTCCAAACCTGTCCCCGGAGAAAAGTTGTTCATGTATCTCGCGGCTTCGGAGACCGCCTTGAGCGCAGTACTAATCCGAGCCGAGGGCCAGATCCATCAGCCCATTTACTTTGTCAGCCAGACATTGAACGAGATGGAGCAACGCTACCCATCGCTAGAGAAGCTGGCATATGCATTAGTCATGAGTGTCAGGAAACTGAGACCTTACTTTTTCGATCACCAGGTCGAGGTTCTCACTTCCCTGCCACTACGGAATGTGCTCCACCGACCAGACACTTCAGGCCGATGTCTCAAATGGGCCATTGAGGTCGGGCAATACGGTGTGACTTATGCGTCATGACCTGCAGTTAAGGCCCAGGCACTGGCCGATTTCTTAGTGGAGCTTACACTCCTTTTCTTTGAAGCGAGAGTTCAGCGGGTTCTTAGTGGGGAAATGTTCGTAGATGGGTCAGCGACCTCTCACAAGTCAGGAGCCGGTCTTGTCTTAATGAGTCCTGAGGGTATCTCATTCCAGAATGTCATTACCTTTGATTTTCCCGCAACGAATAATGAGGCCGAATATGAGGCGCCATCACCGCTTAAAATGGCAATCGCCATGGGCATCAAGAGATTACGGTCCATACTGACTCATTTCGTGGCACCTTGAAGTTTCGAGAAAGACTTGAAATTAGGGATGATGGGATGGCAACTATCAAGAGATAGTAAAAAACATTTGTGCACGAGGTTCGCCATGGATCCGTATCGTCGTGATCACAGAGAGCGAGGAACTTCATGGCAGTTCGATGCTCTCGCCCTTTGGTGACCTCAGGGATCATTTGGATATGAAGGATGTCACCATCACGACACTTTCCCACCCTCCACCGCCTGAATGATCGTAACAACATTGGAGACCCCGTGTCGAACCGGGATGACACCCATCATGGAGTATTTGATAAGCGGCCTCCACTTGCCATCGATCGCGTCGGGCTCGGCGGTTCGATTCTGGTTGCCACGATACCTGATGATCGTGAGGGGAGTTATACAAAGCGAGGCTTCTACATGCCCTACTGATGTATTCTTACTGAACAAGGTCAAATCATTCTTGAGAAATACACGAAAAGGCATCACGGAAACCACATGTTGAAGTCACGGGCCCACAAGACCACAAGGCAGAGATATTTTTGGCCAACCTTAAGGGCCGATGCCATCGTTTTCGCCCGCAAATGCCACAAATATCAGATCTATGCTCCCTCTATCAAGATCGCACCAGAAGAGCTCACAAGCATCCTCAGTCCTTGGCCTTTTGCAAAGTGGGGGATAGACATCATTGGGCCACTCCCAACGGCCCCAGGATCGGTCAAATATGCCCTAGTAGTGGTGGATTACTTCACAAAATGGGCCGAGGCTAAGGCGTTGGCAACCATTGACCAAGATCATGTCATCAGGTTCATATGGCGAAACATTATCTGCAGGTTTGGGCTACCTCAGGCGATCATATCAGATAATGGAAAGCAGTTCGATGGTACAAAGGTCGACACCTTCTTCAGAAAATGGAAGATCACAAAGTTGTTCTCTACCACATACCACCCCCAATCAAACGGTCAGGTCGAGGCCATGAACAAGATCATAAAACATACGCTCAAGGCCAAGATCGAGGGGGGAAAAGGGAAATGGGCTAGCGAGCTCCCAGATGTGCTGTGGGTATACAGAACGACCTGCAGAAATTTAACGGGTGAAACCCCTTATTCGCTAACCTTCGGAACTGAGGCGGTGGTGCCCGCGGAGGTTGATGTCCCGACCTTCCGAACCAGCCAGGTCGCTTTCGATCATAATGATGAGGCTCTAGAAAGGAACCTCGACCTACTCGAAGAAAAGTGATTGGAGGCTAACATGAGAAATGCCAGATACAAGCAGAGGTCGGAGAGATATTACAACTCTAAGGTGCGACTTTGATGCTTCAAGGTCGGAGACCTAGTGCTGAAAAATATACTCGGAGACTCAAAAGGTGCCCTCGGTCCAAACTGGGAGGGCCCGTTCCAGATATCGAAAGTCCTACCAAATGGGGCATACGAGGTCGAGAAAGTGGATGGGACCAAGGCCCAATACCCATGGAATGCAACTCATCTGAAGAGGTACTATCAATAGATTTACACCTTTGTACTGATCACATCGTTGTAAACAAATACTTTTGGTAACATTAATTCTCTATTTTGTTTAAAAGAAAAAATTCCTATGTGTAGAAACCAAGCGGGTCGCACGAAAAACATATGATCGATGAAATGCATGCCACATGAAAGACATGATCAATAACATGCAGGTCGCATGAAAGACATGATCGATAACATGCAGGTCGCATGAAAGACATGATTGATAGCGTGTGAACCCGAGGTGTGACTTTAGAAATACTGGAGGCGAGATCGCCACCCTAGCGGTGCGATCATCCCCTGACTTTATAAGACGACTACGCAAATGTCCAAGAAACAAGTCGCATAGAAAATAAGACGACAAGGACTAAGCAAAAATCACATAAGGAAATCGAGTCAACACAAAAAGGAATTAAAAAGGAGAATTTCATTAACAAAGACCCGGAGGTCGGGGAGAACCCCATTACAATAGACCCGAAGGTCGGCAAAATGAAGCATTCCAATACAATACATTTTTCGGAGCTACTCGAGCTAGCGACTTGGTCTATACTATGGAGCTACTCGAGCTAGCGACTGGATCTATACTGAGGAGCTACTCGAGCTAGTGACTTGGTCTGTACTACATTGCTACTAGGGTAGCGGCTCTCTGATGCGGAGGTCGCTGAGGAAGATGCTGCAAAACTATCAGAAAATGATGTTTTAACATCCGAGAAATGTCAGATGCTGCAATGGGACTTCCCGCGTTAAATGAGCACGAGTGTCGTACATGTGGTGCAAAAACTTCAAGGGATTGTGAAGGGCATTTTGGCCTGATCGGATTCGCATAAACAATATTAAATCCATGCATGTCAAAAAATGCCCATCACCGCTAATCCCGTCATCACGATCGGCACCCAAAGCATAGAGGGCCCGGAGCACCTCCATCATGGCGGGCGGATCCCGCCACGTGGTAAAGACAACTTGGTAATGGCCGTATGGTCATCCTCCGATGAAGGCAAGATCTGAACCGGGGGGAACTCAGGGATGGACGAAATGCCAAAAGCTATGAGTATAGAGCAGGAGAAGCTTGTTGCCGGAGGATGTTCTAAAATAGGGGTTCAATTTTAATCGCCCATAACCAAAGCTTGGGGGTGATAAGTGGGAGGTCGAGAGGAGATAATGTGTGTTATACATCTTAAAAATCACCGCCTTATTTATGGATGAAAGACGGGGTCAAGTTGCAAATTTTTTTGACTCTCGAGGGCCCCATAAAAAACCGGCGCCAAGACGAGCAAATAAGGTAGGTAGTCGCGACTTTGGTTGGTCTAACTTACTACGGCGCCGCCACCAAATACCCAGGCCATCATTGCGGATCTGTCACACGTCACGGAAATTTGGAGAATCGAGGCAACCCGTCGGCCTTCCCGAGGATGATTTCGGTAGGCACACTTCCCAGTCCGGCTTCAGCCGGTTGATAAATGTCTGAGTTCAAGTCAAGGCCCCAAGACGAGCTTGCGACCTCGACTTGGGGGGTTGAAATATGGGAGTTTTATTTTATAATAAGATAAACACCCACCGAGACAAAAAAAATGAAATGACGACTTCCATTGATAAAAAGACCAAGGTCGGAGGTAGTACATCACAAATCAAAGCCCAAAATTTGCATACAAATTATAAAAGAAAAATAAAAAGTGAGTAGTAAGGCTACAACTTCAATCTTTCTCGGTCGGGGCAGTTGAGGGCGGGGTGTTGACCGTCCCAAAAGGAGGCTCCTACTGGGTAACTACCGGCGGATCGACCTCCGAGCTTGATATCTTCTCCACAACGGGCTCGGAAGGCATGTCGACAGCTGGGGGAACGACCTCCGACCTTGGGATCTCCTCCCCGAGGGGCTCGGCGGGAGCGGCAATAGAGGGAGGAACAACCTCTGAGCTCGCCAACTCCTCCACCAAGGGCTCGGAAGGTGTATCAACCGGAGAGTTGGGGAGACAGCGCACGATCTGTCTTTGGTCTAGAAAGAACGAGAGATCAACGCCCATATCCTCAAAGTCTTGGATATCCAACAAAACATCGGGGGCCAGAGGGTTGTCCAGGACGTAGGCCTTGAGGTCGACGACTAGCCCGATAAGGTCGCCCGAAGAAAGGTTTGCCAGATAGCGATTCGGATAGCACCATAATGGCCATCACGTCACGCAAAAATTAGCATTCACCTCTTGGCGACCTTGGGGAGGCCTCCACGGTGACCAGCTCCCCTTCGCTCCGGCCGGCTCCTCCTCGAGCCGGCCTCCAACCGGGCTGCCCTCCTCCCTTTGGATTATCTTCAAACTTCTCGGACGCCCGGTAGCGGTCTCCGCCCGGGCCGACTTCAGCCTTTCCCGGCCCGGCCCGCCCTCGGCTCGGCGGTGACCCTCGGGTCGAGATCTGCGAAGGTGCTCCACATTGGTTTCTCGGCCCATGCGGGTCTCGGCACGCCCGCCAAGATCGTCTTCAGCGATCGGATCTACGAACTGCGACTGTGGGAATGTCGGACTTGGTTTAAACTGGGCTTTGGTACTCTCAAATAAAGGCCGCCTTTAGAGGGACCATGTCTGAGTACATGTTGCCCGTCGTCTTCTGGCGATGGCGTTCTCGTGATCTAGAGATTCCGTGCCCGGGCAGTTATGCCTGTCATGGAGATGTAGCTCCACTTCTTTGGGGAGGTTTGCCGATTGAAGAGGAGGACTCTAAGGAAGCTAACCACTGGGCAAAAGTCAAGGGGCGAGTTCAATCAGAAAGGAGAGCCAGGTCAGCCGTGGCTTATGAAAATAATATGAAAAGGTCAAATGCAAATCATAAATGTGAGAACTTATACTCGTTCACCCTCCTCCTCTGACCCTAAGAAGGAGTCATCTGTCACAGGTGTTCCTCCTCCTCCGGGTCAAGTGAGGCAGCCGAACCTGGTCAAGGCGCAGGTCGGGGGCAGGTAGTCTGATCGTGATCTGGACCGATATTTCCTGCCTCGGGCCTGTGATTTCAGATGTGAAGTGAAAATCCTCCTCCCTCACTCTTCGAGCATGCAAAGCTCCATGAGTTTTAATTGTGCATATCTTACCTTTGTTAGAAAACATGAGAGGGACCCAGTAGGGACCGAGCTTGAGGGGCGACCTCGACAGACCTCGGAGGCCACCAAATACTTTTATTTTTCCGGAAACAGGACTTCTTGCGAGAGGCCAATGTCGCGGGGTGAGGCTTCTACCAGAACGAGGATGTTGGGAACTGCGAGAATGTTGGAAGAAAAAGCAAATCGGTCAGTCGACAATCAAAAGTGTAACCAATAAACGCGAATAAGGAACTTCTGAGGATGTTCAAATGGTATGATAAGAGCTGGCCCTGGTTAGCCTGGCCGCTTCGAGTTCAAAAGGTCCACGCCCGCCAAATCGGTGGAGTGTGTGAAGCAAGGTCAACGCCTCGAAAGTCCCAAAGTTAAAATTGAGCAAAGAAGGGGGCGGAAGATCCAAAAGAAGAGGAGAACGGATGTCTGAAGTATCTAAAGCCGGAAAAAAAAATGAAAACTCACCATGGGTAATCCGATTGACATAGTCGGTTGGAACACGGATGTGCAGTGTGCTCGATGGGTCCACAGACTCCCACGCCCCCCCGACGAACTACCATTTATTGTGCCACCCCTCGACCTTATTTGGGATCCCACTCACGAGCTCCCGATCTCTACGAGTCAAGACGACGTTATATAACCTCGGCCGATGGATGGGCATCATCACATAGGCCACCTCACCTGGGGTTGGAAGTCGATGCAACCCGGCCTGTCCAAGAACGGTCATTGTAGAAAGAATGTAACTCCATCCATTAGAAGTGATCTGGGTCAAGCTCTGATTCCAAGTCGCCAGTAGATGGGAGATCGTCGGGTGAAGCGGGAACCAGATCCCGGTCTCCATTGTCTGTTCGTTGACCGTAATCATCACGGGTGGCGGTTGGTTAGCACTTTTAAATCGGTCGTTACTTCATAAGTTCATGTCGGGGGACCTTATAAAAGCGGCGGAGGGATCGGGGCGTAGTTGTCATTAGAAGCAGGCCGGTTTTTTTCTCATGTGAGGCAATGAAGTCCGACCTGACCGACCTCCGATAGTCGGGGGCCGGTCTCTTTGTATGGGACCTGGTCCTCATAAGAGTGATAATCGAATACCCACTTGTAGGCCCCGTATTTCCGGGGCGGGTTGGAAGACCCGGGCCCATCCTCTCCTGCCGGTGTGGCCGAACGAAGGGAGCTCGGCTCCAGAGCAGGAATGTGTATGATTTCTTCCAACTCCATCGAGAATTGGTCATCATCCCCATCATCGTCCCGACCAGCGCCGGAGGCACTGGCGTTCGGAGGAGTGGCGGGATTAGGGGCGGCGGTCTCAGTGTGGTTGTGGCGGTATAACTCGGTGATCGTTATTTTGTCATCGTCAAAAGATGAAGAAACCATGAACGGAGGGGGCACAGGAGCTGATCTAGAGCCAGACGTGAAATGGGGAAAAGATGGTTACACAAAGCGGTGGGTCTCTGAAGGATAATTGAATAATGAATGTGCAGGTTCTTCGTCTATGAGTTTCGGGAGCAAGAAAGAGGAAGGGCTTAAAGGGTGGAACCCTAGGCCTATTTGTAGAGAAGGGCGGGGGGACAAAAGTATAAATTCGAACTTTCGAGGTACCACATGGAAATTAAGGTTGTGTGGACAGTGCGTAGGAAGCACGCGATCACTGGTTGGGCGGACTCGTGGCTTGAAACGTCACCCGCCTGCCATACCATCATTACAATCATGGCACTTGTCGCGCCGAGTTTGGAAAATCGAGGTGACCATACGACTCCCCAAGGATGAGGGTTTGACTCGAGTACAGGTCCCGAGATTGACTTTCCATAGGTCAGCAAATGTCAACGGTTCAAGACAAGATCCCAGAGCAAGCTTGCGACCTCATATTGAGGGGCAATTGTTGTAGGGAGAAATAACCCGACTTGGTGGAAGCCGGGAGTTGGACCGTCTTATGGATAGCACATTATCCGACTTTATCCAGCTGTAGCAAGACTTGAAGCGACTTCGAGAGATTAGTAAGTCGCTAGGAGTGTGGGAAGCCACGAAGGTCGCGGGGCGACTTGGGATGGCAAATAGGTCACGAGGCGACTTGGTAGAACCCGGAAGTTGGGACCGACTGAGCCCCGAGCTTAGCTGAAGATAAACATGGAAAATATTTAGGTAGTTAAGGAGGTGGATTTCTCGGGATATAACCGGGGAATGTGTATATGTAAGCGAGACTTGCGGAACAAGAAAGGAAGCCCTAGGTTGGTCCACGGAAAGAAGCCCACGAAGATTGTAACCCTAGATCCATGTCTATAAATATAACTTGTAATGTACTTTGTAAAGGATCGAACTCTTAGTATCTAGGGCGAGAGAATATCTGATAAAATATATTGGCTTGGTGCCCCCAGACGTAGTCTATTTCAAGGACGAACTGGGTAATCAAATTGTTTGTCATTTTATTGCTTTCGCCATTACATTGATCGGAGCTTATCAAAGTACTTGTTTGTTCACCGGTGATCAAACCGGGTACAACACTTCTCAAGTATTCCCAAGTCCTCGTCCAATAACCCCGGTGGAAGGTTCTCCGATGAACGATTTATAAAACAAGGAAAATAAAAATATTGTTGCACCACCTTTGTGGATTTCTAATATTTCCAACGCATGGAACAATAGTTGGGGATGAAAAATTCATCCCCTATTTATAAGAGGATGGTGGTTCGAATTATTGGGCATAATTAGGGCTAGGAAAGATCTTTTCTTGATCTCCAAGAAATCTTGAATATATAAAATATATTCTTCTTTCCATGTGTATTTTTTTCACAAAAATCTCAGGAGAATTAAGATGGACCTTCCAATGGACTTCTGAATTCCAATATTGAGCCACAATATAATTCAGTCCATTAATATTAATTAATACCACTATATAATTAATATTGCACTATCCAATATTAACCCATATTACGGTAATATAGCTCCCGGTTATTATTCCCGTGTTTAAGATTCTTTAATCCATTAATTAATTAAGCCATTGAAAAGCTTTATATTAATTAATATCTTTATCCTTGAGTAAGAACGATGACTTTTTATTATCCATCTGGGAAAATTAATTCCACTTGCAAGATTTGGTATGATAAAGGTTAAGGCCACCAAGGATCAAACAAGACTTTTGCAAGCACACGATTCTCTGTATTAATTTAGCAATTTGTCGGTGCGATTATATTATTGCCTAAGATATAAGAGTATCGAAGTCGCAATGATTCTCTTCCCATTTATAAGTCAAAGCAATAACTACTAGTCACACACGATCCTTATTAAGTGAAGAGATTAAGAAATCAACAACCATTTGAGGTCTAACTCTTCATCCCTTAAGTCGGTCTTGAATGAGTTTATCCTCTCTGTAGGTCCGCTTCAGCGCATCGAGTGCACTAGTGTAATCTCTTGGGCAAGACAAGCTAATATGAGCCTTACACATCAACTTCTACCAATAGATTGTTCGGATCTATCTAAGTTGTGAAACACGCACTCGTATACAAGGAACCGTTAACGTGATATTACGTGATCCAGGTATCACCACGTTAACTACAATGTAACGCTTACTTCTGAGCGGTTTGCAATAAATATATATAACATTCAATCATATTTAAAGCAACAGTGATAAACAATTTATTTAAGTAAATAAGTGTTTAATACATAGGTTATACAAAGTAAAAGCATACTTTCACGTATAACCCCAACAATCTCCCACTTATACTCAAAGTCTGCTTTTAAGTATACCACAACATGTTTGATGTATTATCTGGTGACATTTAATGTCACCTACATCAACCTAATAACTTTTCTCCCACTTATACTCAAAGCAGATTGGCAACGCTCTCGACACCCATTCCTTCCACATGTCTCTCGAATGTTAACCGAGGCGGACCCTTTGTGAATGGATCGGTAGGTTGTCTTTTCGTAGCGATCTTTGCCACCTCTATATCTCCTCTCTTAACGATTTCTCGTATAAGATGGTATTTCCTTTCAATGTGTTTGCTGGCCTTGTGGGCTCTCGGTTCCCTTGAATTTGCAACTGCTCTGGCATTATCACAAAAGATCGTGATTGTGCTGGGTAAATTCGGAACAACGTCCAAGTCCACTAGGAAGTTCTTGAGCCACACCGCTTCTTTCGCCGCTCTGGCGGCTACATATCAACTTCCATGGTAGAATCGGTGATGCATTTACGCTTAACGCTTATCCATGTTCTGACTCCTCCCCCTGGACAAAACACACTACCCGAGGTAGATTTTTTTGGAATCTAGGTCCGATTGGAAATCTGGTCTATGTATCCCACTGGAAGTAAATTGTCTGACTGATAAACCAACATTCTATCTCGAGTTCTTTTCGGATACTTTAGAATGTTCTTAACAACGATCGATGTTGATTTCCGGTTTACTTTGATATCTCGGCTACCATGCCTCTGGCGAATGATATCCGGTCTCATCACAACATTGCATATCATGAGACTTCCCTTTGCCAACGCCATAAGAAATGCCTCTCATGTCATCTATCTCCCTTTGTATCTTAGGGCACATGTTTTTCGATAGATGGATTAGTGCTGAAAAGGTACAAAACCCTTCTTGAATCTTGCATGTTGAAACGCTTCAAAAGCGGTATCTATGTATGAAAACTGCGATAAGCCGATCATTCTTTTCTTTCGATCTCGAGTGAACTTGATCCCAAGAATATGACCGGCTTCCCCTAAGTCTTTCATATCAAACTATTTTGACAGCCATACCCTTACGTCTGACAAAACCTTTTACATTGTTTCCGATTAGCGAATATCATCTACGTATAGTACTAGGAATACCAAAAGCGATTCCGTCACACTTTCTATAAACACAACTCTCAAAATTGTTTTGATCAAACCCATAAGATTTTATTACATGATCAAAACATTGGTTCCAAGCCCGAGATGCTTGCTTAAGTCCATAAATGGACTTCCTCGAACTTTGCACACAAAGGTGTTCTTGGCCTTTTTCGATGAAACCTTGAGTTGTTGCATATAGATATCCTCGTCAAGACTCCCGTTAAGGAAAGGCATCTTGACATCCATTTTATCGATGTCAAAATCTAGATCTTGTGACTATAGCCAAGAGATCTGGGATGGACTTAAGCATGGCTCTGGTGAAAGGTTTCTTCATAATCGATACCCTCTTTTCGAGTGTATCCCTGCCTAAGCCTAGCCTTAAAGGTTTCCACCTTCCCGTCGAGTCCTCTTTTCCTCTTGTAGACCCACTGCATCCAATGGGTTTTACCCCATTGGGTGGTTCAACTAACTCCCACACCGATTATGATCCATTGAGCCCATCTCGGCTTCCATCGCGATTTGCGAGATTCGAGAATCCTTATCTTGGACCCATTTCGCTTGTAGGACCCGTCCGATTCACTATCCCCGGACCAAATCCGAAGATTCTCCTATCCCCATGAATCTCTCGGGTTGTCGAACAACCCTCCCACTACGATGAGGTTCCGATTGTGTTTGCAGACGCTTGGTATATCAACCTGTACAGTTGGTATAGTAGTTTGCCCTCTTATTTCATTTAAGGTAATCTCACTTTTGGGCTTTCGATTGGTCATAAAGTCTTCTTCCAAAAATCTAAAGTGTGTACTTATTACCATCTTTTGATCTTCGGGACCATAGAACATACACCCTTTCGTTCCCATGGGATATCCTATAAACAGCCTTAGTTCTGAACATGCATCCATCTTACCGGCTTCCTTGTCTAGCAGACGTATGTAGACACCCCCAAATCTGAAATGTTTCGGACTTGGCTTTTTTGGTCCACAACTCTTTAGGGGTTTTGGGAACCGATTTAGATGGCACTAGATTCAGAACGTAAGCCCTTATTTCCAAGGCATTACCCCAAAACGACTTGGGTAGATCTGAATAACTCATCATGGATCTGACCATTTCTAAGAGTGTTCTGTTTCTTCGTTCTGCAACCTCGTTTTATTGAGGGGTTCCGGGTGCAGTCAACTAGGAAACAATGCCCTCGTCTGACAAGTAGTTCAAAAACTCATCGCTGAGGTATTCATGTCCAATCGGATCGTAGAAACTTGATACTCTTTTTTCCTATGATTCTCCACTTGACATTGAACTCTTTGAATTTATCAAAGGTTTCCGATTTGTGTTTCATGAGGAAAATGTACCCGAACCTTGAGTAATCATCGATGAAAGTCACAAAATACTCATAACCACCTCTAGCTTTGGTTGACATTGGACCACACACATTAGTGTGAACGATTTGCAACACTTTTGTGGCTCTATTCCCCTTGGCTCCAAATGCCCTCTTGGTCATTTTACCCTCCAAACATGATTCGCGGGTTGGAAGTGGTTCTAAAATCAGAAAGTCCAATGAACAACCATCTTTCAATTTGGATCATATTTAGAACCATCTTTCCATAGAAGTGTCTCGTTCACATTTTCTGAACTTTTTCTCTTATTGCATGAAACAGTCGATGTGTTATAAGATGCATTTTGTGAGTGGTATGCATAGTTAATAGTATAGAGATTGTTCTGTAAAGTTCCATGACAGATAAACACATCGTTCACGATGCTTGAAAGAACTTGCTTAGAAAAATGAAACGAAATATCCATCATTAATTAGTTTTGAAACTGAAATAAGGTTTTTGCAAAAAACTGGAACGTAAAGAACATCTCTCAAAACAAAAGTCTTGTCTTCAAAAGACAGGTGCACGTCTCCCACTGCTTCAGCTACTACTCTCGTAGCATCGCCCAATGTGATGAGGACCTCACTCCCACTAAGTTGTTGGGTCAATTTGAACCCCTGTAATGTGAAAACAAACATGATCGATGGATCCGGTATCCATTACCCACGAGTGGGTAGCATCTGCCCGCTAAACAAGTTTCAACAACTAGTGCGTGAGAATTACCTTTCTTTCCATTCCGCTTTGGTTTGGAACAGGCAAACCTCCAATGTCCATTTTCACCGCAGTTGAATCACTTCCCCTTTGGATCCTTCTTAACATCCCCAGCGTCCCTCATCTTACCCTTGCCCTTAGCAACAGTTGAGTTTAACTGCTTTTGGCCTTTGGTTTACCTCTTCTTCTTACCCTCATTTGGCCTAGAATGAGTTTGGTGTCCCATCAACATCTCTGCCGACACCAAAGCTTGCAACAAGTCAGCTAGCGTGAACTTCTGATTATTCATCTGATAGTTCAACTGAAAATGTTCAAAACTTTTAGGCAGATAGTGAAACACCAAATCAATCTGAGTCTCCAGATCGTAATCTGCACCCAGAACCTCAAGTTTATTTAGATGAGCCATCATATTGAGGACATGGTCCCTTACGGGCGTGCCCTCCACCATTTTCAAATAAAAGCATTTCTAAAGGTGATCCGATCGAAAGAAGTCTTGATTCGATGTTGAAACATCTTCTTAAGATTTTCCATGATTTTCGCAGCAGTTGCAAATTCTTGGTGTTGGTGTTGCAACATATCCGACATAGATGCCAAGATGGTACACTTAGCCATATCATTGCAATGCTCCCAGTCCTCATATTTTTTCTTTTCCGCCTTACTCGACTCGCCAGTTGGCTCATCAGGTTTTGGAGTATCAAGGATCCACTTATGTTTTTGTGCAGTGAGGATAATCATCAGTTTACGCTCCAATCAACATAGTTTTCACCAGTTAATTGATGGTCTTTAAGTATAGAATACAATGGATTAAAAGGTTGCGACATGCTGAACTGAAATAAATAACAATTTGTGTAAGCACAAAATTATCACACAATTCGATCACATTGTGCATATCAGAATCTCAAAACAATATGAACATGCATCAGCCGACATCTCAAAATAGTTTAAATAGGTCACGTTGGGTGAACTGTCTATTTAAACACATTCAAGCAGGTTACAAACAAGGACAGTTACAAACCTTTAATTCAAAATTAATAAATGCCTCCCCACTTGACCAATATAAAATTGACAGGGACTTCGGGGAAGTATATGCATATCAATTTTATACCTAAGTAATAACCATGATTAAATACATAATTATTACTTCGCTTTGAACGAGCCTCGTGGGGAGGGTCATCGTCATCACTAATAATAATTCACAATCATCCTTTTGGAAATTTATTCATGTGAAAACCATGTTTTGGCCGTTCCGTGGGGGAAATTTCTCCAAAAGAATTCACAAATAAATAAATCATGGAGGTCAACTTGACATGATTTTATTATCCGGAATAAAATTTGTCAATAAAACATACTTAGTAATTTTCAAAAGTGAGATTTTCTTTTAGACAATTCTAAATCATGCAAACACATTTAACAAATAAAATTGCACGAATTTAAAACAAGCATCAAGACAAAATAAATCATGTTGGGCACATATATCCAACTGTCATGGTTTAAATTTTAAATCTTGATCTTGAGAAATCCTCTCTTCTTTTGCCTTCATCGTTCGTCTCGAAAGGCTGTTGGGGAATTAATTGTCTGGATCTATTCGGGATGAATATTTAAATACAAATTTAATTCTAACAATTATTACTAGCATGAATTAATCCTATATTAATTCAAATAATAATTCAACAACCAATCATGCATATAAACAGTTCACATAAAACCTACGCATGCGGAATTACTACAGGTTTACGTGAACTAACCTCTTGGAGTGACAACCGTTGAGAAGATGGATCTCATTCACACGAACACACCAAAAGGTCTTCTCAAGTATTCCCCTGTCCTTGTTCAACAATCCGGTGATAGGAACTCGTGAACAATTTAACAAAAGGAAAAATAAAATTATGTTGCACCAACTTTGTGGATTTCTAATTTTTCCAATACATGGAATTGCCTTGGGGATGAAACACTCATCCCCTATTTATAGAGGTAGGGGTGGTCGAATTCTTGAGTGAAAATAAGATGGGAAAATCTTTTCTTGATCCTCAAGAAATCTTGAATATATCTCATATATTGTTTTCTCCATAATTAAATATTTCCACAAAAATCCCACCTCCTAATATTATGGAATTTTCGAAAATAATAAGGAGTGGAATCCAAGATTTAGATCTTCTTGAATTTATGAGATATTCTTGTATTTCAAGAATACATATCTTCCATAACATTTTTTTCAAGAAAATCAAGAAAATCTTTCCTTCCTTATTTTCTTCTTGATTTTTGAAAATTGCTTAATAAATAACCAAGTGGGAGATTTCTTGAATTTATGAGATAATCTTGTATTCCAATAATACTTATCTACATTCCATAACAAAATTCAAAGAAAATTTTTCTCCCTCTTTTATTTATTGTTTTCGAAAATTTAGGAAAAATTAGGCAACAATATTTTATTTAATTTTAAACACCTTTTTCAGTTAATGGACATTATGTTTTGGCTACTTGAGGGGCCTTTAGGAGAATTAAGATTGGACCTTCTAATGGACTTTGAATATCTAATATTGAGCCACAATATTATTCAAGCCCATAAATATTAATTAATCCCACTACATAATTAATATTGCACTATCCATCTTAACCCATATTACTATTAATATGGCTCCCGGTTATTATTTCTCGTGTTTAAGATTATCTAGCCCATTAATTAATTCAAGCCACTGAAATAGCTTTCCATTAATTAATATATTTTGTCTTTGGTCAAGGAACGGTTCAACATTATTATCCATACCGGAAACAAATTCCACTTGCAAGATTTGGTATGATAAATCTTATGAACCTCCCAAGGGGGGCAAATCAAACGAGTGTACTCGCACACGATTCTTCGTATTAAATCTTAGCAATCGCATGTGACCAGTAATATTGCCCAAGATATAAAGTATTGAATCTCATTGATTCTCTACCCGTCAAAAGTCAAAGCAATAATTACTAACCACACACGATCCTATTTTAGGGACGAAGATTAAGAAATAACGAACCACTGAGGTCTAATTCTTCCTGGTTCAGTGCTGAAGAATTTATCCTCCTGTAGGTCATGTTCAGTGCATCAATCATGCACTAGTGTAATCTCTTGGTCAAGACAAGCCAATCTGAGCCTTACACTTCAACCTTTCACGATGAATTGTTTATTTCCATCTAGGTCGTGAACCGCGTACTTTTAGTTTCAAGGGACTGTTAATTTAATCTTTTGTGATCTGGTATCACTAAATTAACTACAATGTAACATGTACTGTTTATTGAACAATTATGCAATAAATATATGTAACATTCAATGATATTTAAAGCATCAGTGATAAATAATTTATTTCAGTAAATAAGACAGAAAATTCAGTTTGGTTATACAAGGTAAAAGCATACTTTCCAGTATAACCCCAACAAAGGCTCCCACTGAATTCGCAACAATTCTTCAAAAAATGTCCTCCGTTTCGGGTTAGGACGACGTCCGGAAAACGAGTAGCTCACGACCCGGAACGCGAGTCGCATCTAAGCCAGCGCCGCCGATCCGGATCGTCCATCCCACCCCTCGTCGCCTGACCTTGCGATTGTCGCGAACATCGCCCCGAGACGTCCGCGTTCGAGTCCCGCTCAGCTCGACGGTAGCCGCGCCTCGCCGTCGCCCACTGTCTTTAAACCGTCGCCCGTCGCCCACCAGCCTCGCCTTTAGCCTTGTCGGCTATTCGCCCGTCCGCGATCGCCCGGGTGGTGGGCAAGGGTCGTAAACGTTCACCTAAATCGCGTGCTCCGCGCTGGCTCGTCGTCGTCCGAGCACTTTCAGACGGTATCTTCAATTCATCGTCTCGTTCTTCGTTCCACGATCCGGTTACAATTTATTCTGAAAAATAAATAAACCTAGATCTAGACGATCTATTAAATTGATCCAAATCAAAGCAAATCTTAATCTACTTCGTGGATTTTCTCACGAGACAAAACAAATCCACAACTAATCGATTTAAAACCAACAATTTATTTGCATGTAAATAAGCACATTAAAATACCACGACAATTGGATACCGCAAAATGCATCTAAATGTTCTACTATCGATTTCAATTTTAATGAACAATAATTTAAATTACGATTTAAAAGATCGGAGGGAACGGGGGCTCTGATACGATTGTTGGGATAACAAATTCCAGGATCTATCGGGATGACCTCATAAACACAAATTTAAATTAACAATTATTACTAGCATGAATATACCTAAGTGAATTCAAATAATAATCAATCCAACAACAACATGCAAATAAAATTTCACGTAAAAGATCCTGCATGCGAATTTCTAGGAGTTTACGTAAACGTGCCGTTGGAGATACGATCGAGACGAGGCGTGATCAAGTATCTGGATACCCACCAAAAGTCCTTCTCAAGTATTCTCAAGTCCTCGTCCAATAACCCCGGTGGAAGGTTCTCCGATGAACGATTTATAAAACAAGGAAAATAAAATTATTGTTGCACCACCTTTGTGGATTTCTAATATTTCCAAAGCATGGAACAATAGTTGGGGATGAAAAAATCATCCCCTATTTATAAGAGGATGGTGGTTCGAATTATTGGGCATAATTAGGGCTAGGAAAGATCTTTTCTTGATCTCCAAGAAATCTTGAATATATCCAATATATTCTTCTTTCCATGTGTATTTTTTTCACAAAAATCTCAGGATAATTAAGATGGACCTTCCAATGGACTTCTGAATTCCAATATTGAGCCACAATATAATTCAGCCCATTAATATTAATTAATACCACTATATAATTAATATTGCATT
The DNA here is from genome assembly GCA_037126765.1 of Stenogyne calaminthoides. Taxonomy (NCBI): domain Eukaryota; kingdom Viridiplantae; phylum Streptophyta; class Magnoliopsida; order Lamiales; family Lamiaceae; genus Stenogyne; species Stenogyne calaminthoides. Next base: position 3,794,893 of record JBBCBC010000043.1, on the reverse strand, counting down.
ATCCAATCTTAACCCATATTACGGTAATATGGCTCCCCGGTTATTATTTCCCGTGTTTAAGATTCTTTAGTCCATTAATTAATTAAGCCACTGATAAATTTTATATTAATTAATATATTTATCCTTGGAGTAAGGACAGCCCAGCTTTATTATTCATACCGGAAAATTAATTTCACTTGCAAGATTTGGTATGATAAAGGTTCCGGGCCCACCAAAGGGGACCAATCAAGCAAGACTTTTTAAAGCACACGATTCTCTGTATTAATTTAGCAATTGTCGTGCAATTAATATTATTGCCCAAGATATAGGGTATCGAAGTCATGAATGATTCTCTTCTCATTTATAAGTCAAAGCAATAACTACTAGTCACACAGTCCTTATTAAGTGACGAGATTAAGAAATCAACAACTCTTCGAGGTCTAACTCTTCATCCCTTAAGTCGGTCACGAATGAGTTTATCCTCTCTCTGTAGGTCCGCTTCAAAGCGTCGAATACACTAGTGTAATCTCTTGGTCAAGACAAACCAAATCCCGAGCCTTACACATCATCTTCTACCAATAGATTGTTCGGATCTATCTAAGTTGTGAAACACGCACTCGTATACAAGGAACATGTTAATGTGATCTTCTGTGATCTGGTATCACCACGTTAACTACAATGTAATGCTTGCTACGAATGGTTTGCAATAAATATATATAACATTCAATCATATTTAAAGCAACAGTGATAAATAATTTATTTCAGTAAATAAGTATTTAATACATACAGAGACGGACGCACGTGTCCCAAGGAGGGGGCACGTGCCCCCATAAAATTTTAGATTTTTTTTACTATATATATAATATAATTTTTTATTTAATTTTATAGTTAATATACTGTAAAGTGTTACCTTTTAACACTTTAACCCGCCAGCCGAGTTGGTCACACGTTTAATACATTAGGCGTTTACAACCTTTGTTCGAATCCCAGCAGTATCCATTTATTTTCTATTTTAATTATTTTATTCATTTTATTGCTATAATTAATGAAACTATCTTCATCTTATTGCTATAATTAATTAAATTATCTTCATCTTAATTTTTTTACTGTAGTAAACAATACATTCCAAAATCTCAATCCGCACTCCTCATTTCATAATATACTTTATATTTGTATTTTTTTGGTGCCCCCACTATGAAAAATTCCTTGGGTCCGTCCCTGAATACATAGGTTATACAAAGTAAAAGCATACTTTCACGTATAACCCCAACATTACCATCATAAGTCAAAGCAATAGTTATTAATTTCACACGATCTTATTTAAGGAACGGAGATTAAGAAATAACGAACCACTGAGATCTAATTCTCTTATATTCAGTATCGAAGAATTTATCCTCATGTAGGTCCTATTCAGCGCATCATAATGCACTAGTGTAATCTCTTGGTCAAGACAAGTAAATCTGAGCCTTACACTTCAACCTTTCATGATGGATTGTTCATTTCCATCGGGGTTGTGAATTTGTACTTAATCACGAGGGATTTATTAATTTGATCTTACGTGATCCCAGTATCACCAAATTAACTTCAACGTGATAATGATACTTACTTATCGAAACAGTGTTTGCAATAAATATATATAACATTCATTCATATTTAGTGCAACAGTGATAAATAATTTATTTCAGTAAATAAATAAGAAATTTCGTATGGTTATACAAAGTAAAAGGCATATTTTTCAGTATAACCCCAACAATCTCCCACTTATACTCAAAGTCTGATTTTAAGTATACTACAAACATGTCTCGTGTTCTACGTGACATCTAATATCACCCTACACGAACCTAATAATATTTCTCCCACTTATACTCCAAGCAGTTAGTCACGGGTCTTGACCTTCATTCCTTCCACATGTCTCTCCGAATGTACTCTGGCGGACACCACTTTGTGAATGGATTTGTTAGGTTGTCTTGAGGCCTTGATCTTTGCCACCTCTATGTCTCCTCTCTTACGATTTCTCGTATAAGATGGTATTTTATTTCTATGTTTCTTGGCCTTGTGGGCTCTCGGTTCCCTAAATTTGCAAGCCCCTTTCGGCGTTATCACAAGATGGCAAGTGATCGTCTTTGGGCAAATCCGAACGACGTCCAAGTCCACTAGGAAGTTCTTGAGCCAAACCGTTTCTTTCAACCCCTTCTGGCGACTACATGTCGGCTTCCATGGTAGAATCAACAATGCATTTACCTTAACAGCTTCTCCAAGTCAGCTCATCCCCCCCACATGCAAACACACTACCCGGGTTGACTTTTCCGGTCTAAATCGATTGAAATCGAATTCGGTAACCGACGGGGATTAGACTGGTCGACCGATAAACTAACATTACATCTTCGTGTCCTCTTGAATACTTGGAATGTTTTTAAGCTGCCCGAAACAATGCTCTTTCCCTGGTTGTTTTGATATCTTGTCACCATGCCTCGGCAGCGATATTTGATCTGCGGCAATGATTGCATACATGAGGCTTCCTACAAATTAAGCATAAGGAATGCCCTTCATGTCATCTATCTTCTTTGTGTCACGGGACACATTTCTTTGATAGATGGATGTCCGAAAAGGCACAAAACCTTTCTTGGAATCTTGCATCTTTGAATCGCTTCAAAAGCGGTGTCTATATACGAGGCTTTCGAAGCTCGATCATTCTTTTCTTGCGATCTCGAGTGATCTTGATCCTTAGGATGTGACCGGCTTCCCCTAAGTCCTTCATATCAAACTGTTTTGACAGCCATGCCCTTACGTCTGACAACATCTTTACATCATTCCCAATGAGCAGAATGACGTCTACGTATAGTATCAAGAATACCAAGGCAGTTCTGTCACGCTTCTTATAAACATAACTTTCGAAATTGTTTTGATCAAAACCGTAGGATTTTATAACTTGATCAAAACACTGATTCCAAGCAAGGGATGCTTGCTTTAGTCCATAAATGGACTTCTTTAGCTTGCAAACCAGATGCTCTTGACCTTTTTCAATGAAGTCTTAGGGTTGTTGCATATAGATTTCTTCGTCAAGACTCCCATTGAGGAAAGCAGTCTTGACATCCATTTGTCGGATCTCAAAGTCTAGGTGCGCACCAATCGACAAGAGAATGCGGATGGACTTGAGCATGGCTACGGGTGAAAAGGTTTCCTCATAGCCGATCCCTTCTTTCTGAGTGTACCCTTTCGCCACGAGTCTCGCTTTAAAGGTTTCAACCTTTCCGTCTGGTCCCTTTTTTCTCTTGTATACCCACTTGCATCCAATGGATTTTACCCCCATTAAGTGGTTCGACTAGCTCCCACACTTTATTGTGATCCATTGAACCCATCTCTAAACCTATTCCATTCTTTTGCCAAGATTTTACATCCTTGTCTTGGATCGCCTAGTTGTAGGACCATGGGTCTGATTCTTCTCCTGAGATCAAGTCCGAGGACTCTCCTATCCCCAAGAATCGCTCAGGTTTCTTAACAACCCTCCCACTACGACGAGGTTCTGGTTGTGTAGGCATGATGCTTGCACTTAAATCTTATCTTTCATTGGCAATGGAGTTAGCCCTAAAGTTCTTCTAAGGTAATCTCGCTTCTGGGCTTTTTTATCGTTCATATAGTCTTCTTCCAAAAATCTAAAGTGCGTACTAATTCGACCTTTTGATCTTCTTGACCATAGAACATGTCATCCTTTGTTCCTTCGGGGTACCCTATTGTTGGGATATTTTAGTTTTGATGAATTATGCCAAAACATTATCAACTTGTGTTTTTTGAAGCTAATCTACGGATAACAAGTTGAGGGGGAACGAGAGAACAAATTGAGGGGAACTCACGAAAAATCGATTCAAGATGGTCGAAGATCGGTAGAGAACTGTGAGCCAAGCGGTCGAGATCGAGATGAGTAGAAAAGAGTTCGAAATTAAGCGGTGGTGAGCAAAATCGAAGAGAAGAAAGGCTAAGCGGTGATCGAGAAGAAGATGACGGATGGCCGGATCGGAAGAGAGGAGTTGCGAGATCGAAGAGGAAGCGGATCCTGTTGTCGAGATCGAGGAGCGTGTCGAGATCGAGATATGAAAGATGGCGATTCGTCGAGTCGGAGGCGTAGTTAGGACGGATCGTTAGGCGATAGGCTAACCTAATGCTAATCGTGTACTAATCAATCTGAGATCGTGATATCTTGACTGATCTTTATCTGATCTGATCATATAGGATAATCGAATCGGTAATCAGTCTCAGAGAAAACCCGGATCGAGGCGAAAGTCGCCAAGGAAGAAGTCATCTGAAATCATGTCATGTGAGAATCGAACGCCATCGATGATCGCTTAACGACTGAGGGTCGATTGTCCGAAGATGTAAGAACTCAACTCAATCACTGAGTGTCAAGATACCATCGAATTGCAAACCGATCAAGAGAAGTCAACAAGGCTCGATAGAACCCGAAGACTTCGAGAACTCCGGAATGATTCCAAGGCGAGGAATCAAGAATATAGTCGTTAGAATCACCGTGGACGAATGAGAGGAAGACAACCCGGCGAAAAAGTCGCAAAGTTTCTGAGAATAAGTATGGATTTGAATGTGATTCTCTCCAACGGTAACATTCAAATCCACACTATAAATACAAGATCTTCCTTCATTATCAAGGGTGGAGAAATCGATCCATCAAGCTACAAAGCCAAATCGGTTTAGATTCCACCATGTACCGCAGGCAAGAAAATACACGACATATTCAAGCAGTTGTTCTACCCTGAATCTAAGCATAAATGTTATATCCTAAGCTTAGAGAGATTTTCCCATCCTTAGCATTGAGGCTAAACAAATGTAAGGGAAAATCTCAATCTAGTTCAAACCAAATAATCTTATACCCAAACTCAAAAAATCGGTTAAGTTTGTAGGTGAGTGTGAACTTCGGTAAACATCTAAAGAATCCCCAGGGAGGGTAGAAACAATCCGTGAGGGTGATAAGTCCCGCTTTGAGGTGTGAACTTTCAAAAACATCTGTTGGGTGTTGGACTAACACGTTAAACTAAGTCCAGTTAGTTAAGTAGGTGCCCCTAATGATAGGGAAGAGTGGATGTAGGAGTTGGACTCCGACCACTATAAAAATCGCGGTGTTCTTTATCGCTTATGTTCTTACTTGCCATATGCATTCGGCTACAAGCAAAACAACACACATGTTCTTAAAAGCGAAAAATTTGGAATCACTCGCCCACCCCTGTTTTATATGCATCACATGAAATGTTTGCTTCCACTTTACGCAAAAATCGGTTTTAACCGGACCTCACCGATGGGTATCGAGGCGGGTTGTTCAAAAGGTCACCGCTTTTCAATGTGGATTTAAATCGATACCATCAATTGGTATCGAGCGGGAGTTCAAACGCTCACAATTTTTTCAAAGTGACCACCGAACTGATCTTTTAAAACAAAAACCCGATCTCTCGTAAAAAGTCATATATTTTAATGTTTTGGCGTCATTATCAAAAAAGGGGAAATTGTTGGGATATTTTAGTTTTGATGAATTATGCGAAAACATTATCAACTTAAGAGTTTTTGAAGCTAATCTACGATAACAAGTTGAGGGGGGAACTAGAGAACAAATTGAGGGAACTCACGAAAATCGGTGAAGATGATCGAGATCGAAGTAGGTCATATTGGCAACCGATCGAGATCGGATGAGTAAGAAGAGTTCCGAGTTAAGCGATGGTGAGCAAAATCGAAGAGAAGAAAGCGTAAGTGACCGATCGAAAAGAAGATGACCGGATGACCGGATCGGAAGAAGGTTGCGGACGGAAGAGAGCGATGCGACGGTTCGAGAGATCGACGCGTGTCGAGATCGAGATGGAAGATGAAAGCGGTCGGTCGAATCGGGGCGTGAGGCCGGATGCGTTAAAGCGATAGGCTAACCCTAATATACTAATCTGATGTACTAATCATCTGAATGGTAAATATCTTTGACTGATCTTTATCTTGATCGATCATATGAGATAATCGGATCGGTGGCAAATCGGGATATCGGAAGAGCGGATCGGTGAAGTGTTGGAGAAGTCATCCGAGTCGTATGCCTTTGAGGTCGGAGGCAGCTGATGATCGGAGTTAGCGACACGAAAGTCGGTTATGCGAACGGAAGAGTAGAACTCAATCATTTGAGTGTGATTATGCACAGTCGGATAAGTCAGAAACTGAAGAGAAGTCGATTTGAAGCTCGGCGGATAGAATGAAGACCGGAGAACTGAGATGAAGTTCAGTGAGGAATCTGAAGAATAGTCGTTAGAATCGGTGGCGTGGACCAGTGGGAGGAAGACAACCAAATGAAAAGCCGCAAAGACGGAATAGTATGGATTTGAATGTGATTCTCTCCAAATGTAACATTCAAATCTCCACTATAAATACAAGATCTTCCTTCATTATCAAGTGTGGAGAAATGCGCGATCCATCGTTCTACAAAGCCAAATCGCCAAGATCTCCACCATAGAACCGCGTGAGCAAGAAATACACGCATATATTCAAGAAGGTTCTACCCTAGATCTAAGCATAAATGTTATATCTTAAATTTTAGAGAGATTTTCCCATCCTTAGCATTGAGGCTAAACAAATGTAAGGGAAAATCTCAACCTGTTGGAAACCAAACAATCTTATACCCAAACTCAAGAGTCGGTTAAGTTTGTAGGTGAGTGTGAACTCCAGAACATCATCTAGCAATCCCGAGGGGAGGGTAGCAATCCCGCGAGGGTGATAAGTCCCGCCTGAGTGTGAACTCGTGAAAACATCTACGGGGTGTTGGACTAACACGTTAAACTAAGTCCAGTTGGTTAAGTAGGTGCCCCTAATGATAGGGAAGAGTGGATGTAGGAGTTGGACTCCGAACCACTATAAAATCGTGTGTTCTTTTTACTTCTTTATGTTTTACTTGCCATATGCATTCAAATTTCTAAAGCAAAACAACACACATGTTCTTAAAAGCGAAAAATTTGGAATCACTCCACCCTTTCCCCCGCTTTTATATGCATCACATGAAATGTTTGCTTCCGCACGCATAAAATCGGTTTTAACCGGGACCTCCAGATGGTATCGGAGGCGGGTTGTTCAAAAGGTCATTTTTTTTTCAATGTGGATTTCGAATCGATACCATCAATTAGTATCGAGCCCGGGAGTTCAAACGTTCACAATTTTTCAAAGTGACCACTGAATCGATCTTTTAAAACAAAAACCCGATCTCTGTAAAAGTGCATATATTTTAATGTTTTGGCGTCATTATCAAAAAGGGAAATTGTTGATATTTTAGTTTTGATGAATTATGCCAAAACATTATCAACCTCAGTTTTGAAGGTAATCTACGGATAAATGAGGGGGAAACGAAGAGAACAAATTGAGGGGAACTCACGAAAATCAGGCCGAAGATGATCGAGATCGGTAGGTTTATGACGAAGACTTGACGAGATCGGATGAGTAAGAAGAGTTCCGAAAGTTAATCACGAAATGAGCAAATCGTAAGAGAAGAAAGGCGTTCTACCGACGTGTTAAGATGACCGACGACCCGGACGTAAGAGAAGGTTGCGATCGTAGAGGAGCAGAGCGCGATCATCGAGATCGACGATCGAGATCGATATTTGGCACGCGTACGGTCAAGATCGTGACGCGATCGGTGACCGACGCCAAGTAAACCATAGCTAACCTAATATGCTAACTGATGTACTAACCCCACATGTATAAACCGATATGTCGAATTGAGCGTTATATCGATCCCATCATACGATGATCAGATCAAAGCGAGAAGAATCGAGCATCGAAACTTATCAAAAAGAAGTCATCGGAAGAGAAGTCATCTCAAGTCACGCGACTCGAGAATCGACGCCATCGATGATCGCTAGCTCGACCAGGTCGATTGTTCAAGATGAAGAGAACCGAACTCAATCACCGAAGAAGTCAAGATAATCTGATCGGATAAAGTCCGGATCAAGAGAAGTCGGTGAAGGCTCGGATATAATCGAAGACTTCGAGAACCCAAATGATTCCAAGGCGAGAATCAAGAATATAGTCGTTAGAATCGGTACCGACGTGGACCAACGGAGAGGGAAGACAACCTTGACTGGAAAAGTCGCGAAAGCTGAGGAATAGTATGGATTTGAATGTGATTCTCTCCAACGGTAACATTCAAATCCACACTATAAATAAAGATCTTCCTTTATTATCAAGTGTGGAGAAATGCGTGATCCATCCAAGCTACAAAGCGAAATCGCTAGCATCTCCACCATAGAACAACAAAGAATACACGCGTATATTCAAGAAGTGTTCTACGTCTAGCGCAAAATGTTATATCCTAAGAGAGATTTTCCCATCCTTAGATTGAGGCTAAACAAATGTAAGGGAAAATCTCAACCTAGTTGGAAAACCAAACAATCTTATACCCAAACTCAAGAGTCTGTTAAGTTTGTAGGTGAAAGGTGAACTCTGTGAAACATCTAGCAATCTCGCAGGGGAGGGTAGGCAATCCCGATCTGGTGATAAGTCCCGCTTGAGTGTGAACTCGGTAAACATCTCATGGGTGTTGGACTAACACGTTAAAACTAAGTCCAAGGTTAAGTAGGTGCCCCTAATGATAGGGAAGAGTGGATGTAGGAGTTGGACTCGAACCACTATAAAATCGTGTGTTCTTTATCGCTTTATGTTCTTACTTACTTATATGCATTCACCACAAGCAAAACAACACACATGTTCTTAAAAGCTTAAAAATTTGGAATCACTACTGCCCTCACCCCGCTTTTTATATGCATCACATGAAATGTTTGCTTCCGCGACACGCAAAAATCTGTTTTAACCGGACCTCACACCTATAAACAACCTTAATTAACGCATTAGTCCAATTTACCAAACTTCCTATCCAACACGTATGCGGACACCCCGGCATCCTCTTATTGTCTTAAGTCGGCTTCGCCATCCCACAATTCTCTGTGGTTTTGGGAACCAATTTGGATGGCACTAAGTTTAGAATATAAGATGTTGTTTGTACAAGCATAACCCCGAGAATGATTTTGTAAACTGCATAACTCATCATTGACCTTACCATTTCTAGAAGCATTTTATTTCTTCGCTTCTTTAACCCCGTTTTGTTGAAGGGTACCGGTCTGAATCAACTCGGATCGAATCCCTTCATCCGATTGTGTAGTTCAAAAATTCATCGCCGAGGTATTCGGCCCACGATCGATCGTAAAACTTGATACTCTTTTCCTTATGATTCTGCTTGAGCTTTAAATTCTTTGAATTTATCAAATGTCTCTATATTTATGCTTCATTAGGAAAATGTACACATAAGATGAGTAATCATCGATAAAAGGTAACAAAATACTGCGTAGCCATATCTAGCTTTGATTTGCATTGGACCACACACATCGGTGTGAACAATCTCAACACTTCTTTAGCTCTAAGCCCTCGGTCCAAATGTCCTCTTGGTCCTTTTACCCTCCAAGCGATTCGCGAGTTGGAAATGGTTCAATCGGGAGGACTCCAATGAACTATCTTGGACCAACCTGATCTTTTTTGAATACTTAACCCTAATCTTAGGTGCCAAAAAAAGGTCTCATTCACGCCGAGCGTTTCTTTTATTACTTGAAATGGCGAGATGTGTTATAAGATGACGTTATGCGAGCGAGGTGATGCCATTCAATAATATAGAGATTGTTACAGAAAGTTCCATGACGATATAACCACATCGTTCATTAAAAATAGTAACATGTTTATTAAAACGAACGAATATCCATTGACCAAATAGTTTAGAAACGAATAATAAGGTTTTTAAAAAAATGGAACATAAAGAACATCTCTTAAAATTAAACTTTTTCAAAAGATAAAAGCACGCCTCCATCGTCACCGGTTATTCTTTTAGTACTCCCAATGCGATGGGACTTCACTTCACTCAAGTTGTCGGGTCCGCTAACCCCCAGAACGCTAAACTATCATCGATCCGGACCTCGTATCCATGGCATTACCTAATGAACGGTACGATACCGCTAAAACAAGTTTCAACAACCAGTCATGGTAATTATCTTTCTTTTCATTCCGCCGACTGAACAGCCCCCCTCCATTGTCCTTTTTTACCGCAGTTTAAGCACTTCCCTTAGATTTACTTTCGACACCACCAAGATTCCTTTATCTTACCATCGCTTTTCGCAACAAATAGCCTGATTACATGTTTCCAAGTCCTCTTCTTCTTGCCTTCCTCGCCTAGAAGACGTAAGATCAACCACTATTGCCAAAGCTTGAGGCCTGTGTCCCATCAACATCCGTCAGACCAAAGCTTGCAAATAAATCGCCTAATGAGGCCAAAATGCTCAAAACTTTGGGGCGTAGATTGAGTACCAAATCGACCGGGTCTCCAGGATCATAATCGCACCTGAACCTCAAGTTTGTTCGGGATGGGCCATCAATTTTGAGGACATAATCCCTTACTGGGTTGTCCTCCACCATTTTCCGCCAAAACATCTCTCAAGAAGTGATCTGACGAGCCCCACATTTTTGACTCGTCGGTTGGCTCATCTGGTTTTTGGTGTGCAAGAATCCAACAAGCTTTTGTCGATTAGGATAATCATAACTTTTCGTTTTTCAATCAAATATAGTTTCCTATACAATTCTATTAACTTTAAGTATATTAACGATGGATTAAAAAGGTTGAGACATCTTTGAAATAAATAAACACACATCTTGTGTCAATATCCAGATCGACCAAAAGAAAATCACATAATTCATCACATGATTCATATTGAAATCTCAAAAAAAATATGAACATGACATCAGACATCTCAAAACAGGTTTTAAATGAGTCTCTTGGAGGAGTCATCATTTAAATCACATTCGAAAAAAGCTACAAACAAGAATGAAGCACAAACCTTTAATTTTAAAAAAATTAATAGTTGACTCCCACGACCAATACAAAATTGATAAGGACTTGCCGAAGTATATGCATATCAATTTTGTACCTAAATAATAAACACATTAAATCTGTAATTACTACTTCGTTTTGATTGAGCCTCTTGAGAGGGTCATCGCCGCCACTAATAATAATTCACAATCATCCTTTTGAGAATTTATTCACGCTGAAAAGCTTTCTTTTTGGACGTCCCTTGGAATTTCTCCAAAAGATTTCACAAATAAATAAATCATGGTGGTCAAAAATTAATTCGATTCAAAAAAACCAAATTAATTATTTAAAACATACTTAGTGATTTTTTTTTTAATTTGAGATTTTTCGTTGGCGAAAGCCTTCTCATACAAACACATTTAAACAAATTAAATAAAGGCATAAGAAAATACAACAATAAATCAAGCTAAGCGAAAATAAACATATTGGGCACATATTATCCAGTATAAATGGTTTTGATTTCTTGAAAGCGATTTTGAAGAAGCATGCGTCTTGAATTTCCTTATTCGTTAATCTCGAAAAAAAAATTTGTCACGAATCCTGCATAGAAGTAGCTCTTGATAAGGATCTGCTTTATAGCCAAGACGAACCCTTAGTAGAAGCATTCAAACCTTGCGATATGCGCTTTAGGCGAACCGACAATTTCGGCGGTAGCTCTGCTGCGCCCGCGTCCTTGGCGCCCGTCGCAGCGCTTCCTTAGCCTTGCTGGCATGCCTGCCACCGTCAAAAATCCTCATCCGCTCGTCCGTTCATGGTGCCCTTCAATACTTCCCGTGCTGTCAGCACATCTAACCCGGGCGTCCAGGTGGAAGCCACTTTGGCCAGCCGTCATCCTTGCCCATGAAGCGCTGGCTAACGTCTGAAATCATCTGTAGCGCCCTAAAATGTATCGCGTGTGTAACCACAGCGTGCCTCCCCTTGCATATTTTCTGTGATACCGTCGCTTCGCATCTGATTTTTCGTCCGTTTTAATTCCTCGTCTCGTTTCAGTTTTCTTGTCGAAGTTACAATTTATTTTTACAAAAATAAACAAACCCAAATCTGGTAATCTATTACATTGAACAAATCAAATAGTCTAATCTACTGATTTTCTCACGAGAAAAATAAATTCGAGCAAGTCCAATTAAAAAAACTAATCATCTTGAAATAAATAAACACATTAAATATCATGTAACAATTGGATCACCGCAAAAGCAGATCTAGCAAATCTACTATCAGATTTTTCAATAAAATTTAATGCCATCATAATTTAAATAATAATTTTAAATACGGAGCTCAAACCAGAGGCTCTATACAGCTTGTTGGGAAAATTAGGGGTGCGGATCTATTCGAGATGAATTTAAATACATATTTAAAATTAATTAATTAATTACTAACATGAATTAATCTAAATCAATTGAACATAACAATTAAACAAGCAAATAAAATAACATGTGTACACATAATCACGTAAATCTAAGCATCGGAATCTAGAAGTTACGAGATTGGTTTACCTCTTGTAGAGACAACCGTTGAGACGATGGATCAACCCAAAGAGTCTTCCAAATATGTCCCATCGTTCATGAGCGTGTCCGAATGGGAGGATTCTCAACGAGCGATTTTAATTTAAAGGAGAAATAAAAAATTTTGCCACCACCTTTGTGGATTTCTAATTTTTCAACACATGGAATTGCGTGGGGATGAAAAAATCATCCCTATTTATATACAGGGGGGGACGAAAATTTTGGGGTCATTGGGTCATTTAGAAATTTCTTTACTTTCTTCCTCAAGATCTGATCTAGAATATATCCAATATATTCTATTTCCCAAAATATCTCCAAACAAAATCTTCTTCTCCTTTCTTGCTCATGATTTTTCGAAAATTATAGATAAAATATGGAAAGGAACAAGATCTTTTCCTTTTCTTGAATTTATGGGATAAAAGCTTGTACCGATATCTTTATTCCGTAAAAATCTTTCCGAAAAATCAAGAAAAATATCTCTTTCCCTATATTTTTGGAAAATTTTTAAAAAAATTAAAGGCAAAATCCTTTTCTTCTCCTTTTTCATTAATTGGGCTTTTAATTTGGGCTATTTGAGGGGCCTTTAGGAGAATTAGATTGGACCTCATTAAGAACATGGAACTTTTAATATTATTGAAAATATTATTGACCCATTAATATTAATTTCTCGCTCTAAAATTAATATTACTATCCGTCTTAACCCACATTCGACTTCACAATAATATGCAAACCGGTCTCATTATTTCTGCGTGTTTTAAGATTATCTTAGTCCACTAATTAATTAAGCCCTTTGAACAAGATTTATTATTAATTATCTTTGTCTTTGGAGTAAAACTTATTTCGACATTATCCATTAGGAGATAAATTTTTCACTTGCCAAGATTTGGTATGATAAGATTTTGAGCCCACCAAGGACCAAATCAAGCAAGTTGTACTACTTACGATTCTCCATAATGAAATCTTAACCCAGTAAATGGTAACAACAATAATATTGCCCAAGATACGAGGTATCAGATACATTGATTCTCTTACGTCATAAATCGAAGCAATGGTTATTGATTTCACCGATCATATTTAAGGAAGGAGATTGAAATAGCGAACCATGAGGTCTAATTCTTTTATATTCGATCTTGAAAAATTTATCCTCGTGGAGTCTGACCGATAGCGTCGTAAGCTAGTGTAATCCTAAATGGTCAAAACCAGTCGTCTGAAGTAGCACAACTGTGGCTAATGATGGATTATTCGTTTAAAATGCAGGTTGAATTTATGTAATCACGAGGGAATTGTTAATTTGATCTTCTGTGATCTGGTATCTGAAGTTAACTTCAGCGATGATCGTGCTTACTTATAGAACATATTTGATAAATATATATAGTGGTTCATATTTGATGCAGCGTTGATAAAAAATTTATTTGGTTAAATAAATAAGAAATTGGTTTGGTTATACAAAGTAAAAAAGCATATTTTTGATTATAACCCCAACATTGATAACCCTTGGTGATTGACCTGGATGTCTGGCATTCTTATTACCATTATCATTCTTAAGTCATCTGGGGGGTCTTAGTTAAATATAACATTTCCAAATAGTATAATTAAAAAAAAATTATTTTTCTTAATATATGTGCATTTTATTCAAAGACTCGAAGATGCATATTAAACTAGTTCAAGGTACGCAGTATATAATTAATAAAAAGTGTTTTCATAATGTAGATCAAATCGGTTTGTTACCTTTGGTTAGCGGTTCAGCGGTTGGACGATCCGAACAACAGTCTATCGTTAAAATGATCCTTATCTATTTTTTTAAAATATTTCTATATTATATTAAAAATAAAATAAATATGTATTTTATAAAAATTTAAAATGATAATTTTATAAGTCTTGTGAAAATAAACACAATACAATCAATCATAAACAATATCAAACAATACAATTTAAAAATAGGAATAATATAAATTAGGTTAAAGCTTTAAATATAAAAAAAAACCCGGTTCTACCGTTCAACGATTTTCCGATTTTGATCGGTTTTTCGATTCAACCGTAAGCGGTTTTAAAATAATTAAGATTAGTTTCATAGCAGTTTTTAAGTTCAACGGTTGAACCGGCTGATTTTGATAATAACCTTGATTAATATAGTTATATAATTAATAAAATGGATAATGATAATATCATTTTTACAATTTTAAAAGTCCTATATAAAATCTTAAAACCGTATTTATGCCCATTAATTGATAAGATGCAAAACTCAAATAAAATTTCTGAAAATATCTAACAGAATATGACTTGTTAGTTGCTGGGAGGAACATAAAGTATATTTCTGTTGGATTATATAATTGAGTTTTTTCCATAGAGGTATATACCTTAATCATTTATATATGGTTAAATGTTCGTAATTACAATCCCTAACGTAGAGATTAATCAATTCTCTCTCATAATCCTATTTGCTTGGCCAGCTGTAAATCTCAATTGGGTTATGAAGCCTGAAATACTGGCCCATTGGCCAACGATGATAGCGATCTGGGCCTAATTTGTCCTGCATTACTTTCAAATAAAATGGGCCATCGAGGGCCTTGGTCTTACGACAAATTGAGCAAAAAAAAAAAAGAATTTATCGTTGTTATAAATCTATTGCGAAAGGCGGCCAATCTGATTCTGAAGATTAAGCATTTGAGAATAATCTCCGTTTTCATAATAATCAAAAAGCTCCCTTATAATGATATGAAACTCCCTATTTATAAATAGAAACCTAGAACCCCAACCCACTAATCAATTAATTAAAACATCAATAAAACGTAAACTATAAAATATAAATAATAAATAATTTACAATACAATATATTATCTCCATCGTTCTCTCATAACCCGAAAATATTAGTCCTCGAATGTACGTAATATTCTTGATATAATAAGTCGACTGATTTATCTTCGGGAAAACTAGATAAATAAATTATATCAAAACTTGACTCCAAATACATTTGCAGTACGTATGTGACAATATGTCTTGAGGCGATAAGCATGTGGAGTATTTGGAAAGTGACAAAATAACTATCACTATGGATGAAAAAAAAATGACTACTATTAAATTTAACAGACCCAAATTCTCCATGCTGTCAATATTCACCATCAAATGCAAGCCCACACACTTCTCACATTAACGAAACAACCCAAATTGATCAAAAAAATCGCATGGCCAAAAATGTTTATCCACACAAGAAAAAAGGCCCAAATTCTCTTCCACATAAAATAGAATCAATATTTGGATCAATTTTATTATCTTACCGAGCCCAAATCTTTACGTGGACGTGTGACAGGGGTGGTCGGACTGAGATCAGTGACAGGCGGTGGCAACAAGGTAGCCAAAACTAGAGCCAGTGGCGACAATATCGCCGTGAATCGAACATCTAGATTAGCGGTAGCTTTATCGAAAATTCCGATGAAGCGAGTCAAATTGAGACCCGGAGGAAATCGAATTATATATATAAATGATAATAAGCCGTTGATATTTCGAAAAGAATGGTTATGACTCTTGATTCTTAAAGTATTCTATGGAAGGCGTGATACATGATTCTGGGGTAAACCTCACAAAGAATGATCTCATTTCATAATAATCAAAAAGCTCATTTACAATGTCATGCAAACTCCTATTTATAATAAAAACCTAAATAGCCAAACATCAATAAAGCCCTAAACTATAAAATATAAATAATAAATAATTATAATCTTGATATTATAAAATCCATTTTTCCTCTCCTTTACGCATAATGTCATTTTTTGAGGCAGCAAACACCCTTCCTTCAAACAAAACAAAAAAAGAAAAAAAAAAAAGGCATCGAACACCGCATACCAAGTGTTGAAAAGATGTAAATTAGGGTGGAAACGAATATGAAAAAATGGAATAGAGAATCCCGAACTGCACACATACATACATCATCGATGGGAATCTGATACACAGTATCCAACAAACTAAACATCAACAATATAATTCAAACTAATATTATGAACTCGAAACACAGAAGAATCAATCGCTTCCTTGTGAAACAGATTGAAGTATTGTGTCTACAAAAAGCGATTTTGGCAGTTAACACACCCCTACAACATTTATCTCGTTGCATCTTTTGAATTGTCCCACAATGGAAGTGTCTGAGTCAGAAATCTGGAATTAATTACCTGCGGCTCCCACAACTCCATCTGTTCACAGAAACACAACTGTGTTGGGGGAAAAAAAAAAAAAGCGAGCATCTGCAAGAATATCATCATCGGATCGATTATATGCAAGTTACCCGCGAGGAAGGCATGCGAGAAAAAGATAAATGGTCATCTTTATGAAATGCTCTGGGGCTGAACTCCGACTGAAGAAGAGTGTTGGGTGGTGACATTGCTTGTAGAACCATTTTCAAGTGGGAGAGTAGGCCCCTTGCCTTCTGATTCTAGAGGTTAGATAACATGAACTGAACCCATCCAGAGACCTAAATGTAAGCTGATTAGACTCTTGTGGATGTGCAGCCCGATCACCAATGGGTGGTATTTGAGCTGCTAAACCACGTAATTCTTTTTAGGCATGGAAAAAAATATGATAAAGAATAACATTGCATGAGAAAACAAATGGGACTAGGTAGAAACTGAGAATGAAATGTAAAAGTCAAGATGATATTTTAGATGGAAAGCATATTTGAATCCTCACACTTTCAACATTTTTTTGGGGATAATATTATTTTTTAGTACGTAAGTTATCCCTTTTTCTATTTCACTCTTATCGATTTCACAATTAAAAACAATCATGTAAGACATTCTAGTAACATAACCAGTTGTAAAGTGAAAACATTGGTTGACAAATCATACTCCATATATCACCTCTTACAGCAGTAATCGAGTTAAAATGTCAAACAACTGAAAATTACAGGAATATTT